>PJEM01015638.1:8670-29296 GCA_004023845.1 Helogale parvula
TGCTTTCCTTCCTCTCCTCCACCCCCAAGTGGCAGCCCCCCCCTCCACTGCCTCCCCCTCAGGGGGCTCAGCCAAAGCCAAGAGGCCCCAGGGCAGGGCACCGCCCCAGGCCCTGGGCACAGGCAGGCGCAGGGCACTCTGGAAGCCCAGGGAGAGCCGGGCAGGAGTCGGGGCACGTGCGTCGAGGCCAGGCCGGCCTGGGACCAGCACTCACTCTGCCCCTTCCTGACTTGGAAAGTGGGTGGTCCAACCCTCCTGAGCCCGGCGTGCGCCTCTGTAACGGGGACCCCCCATCCACAGAGACGATGCAGACACACTCCCAGGTCTCAGGAGTGGCGTGGATATTGGCCACCACTGAACAGAGGGCTTCGGGGACACGTCCAGGACCACGTGGATAAGTCACGTGGGGATTCCTCCCGACCAGCAAGGTGGGGAGAATCATAGAAAAATGCAGAAGAAAACGCACCGTTTACAGGAACCAGATGACGCGTCTGGGTAAGTCACTCACCCGAACACACCTGGGCCTGCGGGAGATGGCACGCACCTGCTTGAACTAAGGCAGGGCTGGGACCAGCATCAGTCCGGGGCAGGGGGCAGCAGGGCAGAGAGCTGAGGGCAACTTGCTGGGCTGGTGGGAGGGGGCTGACGAGAGGACACTCGGATCCAGCTGCGGAGTGCAGGGAAGGGCGCGGAGAGGCCGCAGTCTGCACGGGCTGAGCGCTCTGGGTGCGAGGTGCACCGCCGGGCCCTGCGGCCACATTAGCAGCCCTGTGTCTGTACCGTGAGCTCAGCTCGGGTGACTTTGCTCCCGCCAGCTGGCGTCTTGAATGAAATGAAATGAACACTGATAATGTCCCAAAATAAATGCAGGAAGGCTGGGTTTAGATGCTCTGAAATATCTAGGCGTTTCCGCCCGGTTGGAAGGCAGATGGGGAAGAGGGAAAACATCAGAGGGTATTTGGCTCCAGAGTTTCAGAAAGCTAATGGCAGCCCCTCGGAGCCCACATGGCACAGCGGCCCCGACCGCGATGTGAGCGCTGGCACGCGACCCGGGTTCTGGCTGCGGGACCCCGGGTGGCCCTCAGTGTCCCCGGCTCTGGCCGCCTCCCGGGAGGCCGGTGACTGGGAAGTGTGGGTCCCAGGCAGCGGGGAGAATGGCTGCTCTTCTGCTGGATCCTGCGACCTCAGCGCCTCTCCCGCAGCAGCCTGGGGCCTCTGCTTACCCGAGTCTACGCCATACGACTCGCTGTCTACACCCCTCCCACCTCTCTCCGTGCCTTCCATTTGCACAGCCATCCATCTGCCCGTGGCCCACGGAGTCCGGTGGAGCCGCACTCTCCCCGGTCGGCAGCCTCCCAGGGTCGCTGGTCAGAGCTCTGCTGCTTCTGGGCCGCAGGGCCTGCTGGGCTCCCGAGGGATCTGTGAGGGTCCAGGCCCCACTCTGAGGTTCCAGCAACGCCCCCGGCGGTTGGGCCTGGGGTCCCAGCTGGAGCCAAACACAGCCCTGTGCAGCCAGGGGCTGCAGATAAAAGGGTCCGACTGCCGGGTCTGCCCCCACGTCGGGGAGGGGGAGCCGGTGGCTGGGCCCAGATTAGAAACGACCTTTCTCAAACAGGGCTCGAGGCAGCCAGGGGCTGCGAAAGTTTTCCAGGACTTTTCCGCTTAGTTTTTATGATACCACGCCATTCTTCTGGCTTGTTATAAAAACACTACTTAGAACTTTCTGCTGCCATGGTCATGGCTGAAAACGCTATTGGCTGGAAAATGGAAGTCTGGGTAGGGAAGCTGACACCAGGCCGAATTTTCTGCCTCGCAAGGCAGGGAGGCCTTCGGGTCTGCCGGGGAGGAGCATGGGTGGGAGCGTACGGGGGCGGCGGCGGGGGTGGGGGGAGGGGGTCGGGTGCACTGGACACGCAGCAAACAGGAGGCACAGCACACGGACACGTCTGAGCAATGGTGTGCACACTTTTCTACAGAGCGTGCCGCCAGGTTTCCCTTCTCCGTCAGCGGTTAGAACACTTCTGCCACGTTCGCTGACACTCTGCTGGAAGTGGACAGAACGGGGCTGTGACCCGCGAGACGGCGAGCGGCTGGCAAAGGCAACTGGTTTTTAAATCACGGCCTCAGTTTCCCCCAGAGAAGGGCCCATTCCTCCCTTCACAAACGGCCACGCTCCCCACCGCCGACACCAGCCCGAGAAGAGGCTTTTCCTCCCTCCGAGAAGCACTCGAGGCCGGTCCAGCTCGCGGGGCAGGAATCTCACCAGCCGCGGGCAGAGCGCAGGCGTTTTCCAACCTCTTTTCGGTTTAAAAGGAAAAATAGAGAAACACTTAATACGAAAACCCCTTCTCCTTCCTCTCTAAATATACCGAGTCTGAGCCTCTTTTTATGAGCCAGGTTACCCAGGACCTGTTTTGACGTTTCCCAACCAACAAAGGTACTTAACAGGTTTTAAAAAGGACACTTATAAAAACGTGTAGATCTTTCCATTTTCACCTAAATTTTATTACTTTTTTTCTTTTTCAAGAAAAACTCCCTAGTTCCAGATGGGGCAAGGCTCTGATCGGTCTAGACGAGCCGCGGCCAACGGGGAGGAAGGAGGAAGAGAGGACGACACAGGGAAGGTGGTGGTGGGCGTCGCCCGCGCCTCAAGGTCCCCGAGGGAGGAAGGGAGCCGCCCAAGAAATCCGGGGTGTCCACGAAGCCTGGAGACCGCGGCGGACGTGCACCTCCCAGAGACCTCCGATCTATAAACGATAAACTCAGATCCTCGGTTTCCAGGCTGTGTAGACACCGTGCAGATTCAGACCACCCGAAGACAGGCTGGTGGATTTCACATGCGAGAGACCAACTGGACCGGTCTAGGGGCCAGGACAGCACGGACTGGCCGCCCCTGGAGGCTGAGGCGGCCGTGGAGGGCGCTGTCAGCCAGGCACGGGCGTCACCAATGTCACGGCTGAGCAAACAGGGACCGAGCTCCTGCCCCGTCTGTGTGGGGACCCCCTTCTCTGCGTAGGGATTCCTGCTTGTTCTACAAGACTGTGCACGAAGATTCCGCCAACGCCGCCCGCCCCGGTCCAGCGGGCCCTGCCCGTCCTCCACGCGCCCCGGTGTCACCAGCTCTGCCACCGGGGCGAGGGGCGTCTGTGTCTTCACGAGCCCCTTGAGGGCAGCACGTCTGCAGTCTAGGGGCCCAGCCCGGGGGCTGGCGTCTCCGAGGACCTCAGCACGTGACTGGTGAGTGAGTGTTGGCCAGCCTGCTCCCACGCCACGCCCCGCGGGCAGAGGCTGCCTGGAACACGGCCAGCCCTGGACGGGGTGAGCCATAGAGCACGGACGGTGTGACAAGGATGCGGGGGGACACAGAGGAAAAATCGATGCAACCTGCAAAGCTGGAGGTGCTCTGGGCCCTAAATACGGATGGAATTTTACCGGGGAGTCACCTGTGACAGGACGTTCCAGGCAGAGGGACAGGAGGGGGGCATGGTGACTCGGGGTGACTTAGGGCGGCTTCACGAGACCTAGCCGGGGGGGAGGGGAGGACGGGAGCAGGGAGGGAGCGGAACGGCTGACCCCACTGAATGCCGGGCTGGGAACGCTCGCTCACACGCCTGTACGATTGCTCGGTCTTTTTCTTTCTCTCCAACGAAGATTCAAAACATTTTTTGGTCCAAGACATATCATCTTTGAAAGTGCAAGTCCATCCCTATCCCGAAAAATAACAACTTCACGACTAAGAAGACACGTGCACGCACACACATGCACACACGTGGTTTATTATCAACCAATGCTTCAGGAACCTGCAGCGTCCGAGACACCAACTTACGGTGAATTGCTCACGGCCATGACCGTGATAATGTAACTTCACACCCGTTGAAACTGTTGCTAAACATGGAAAGGGCAAAGTTTTGAACCGGATTTTGCAGAACAAAAGCAGCCCCCCCCCACGTATGCGAGGCACGCACCCCACCCCCCACATTCCTGCTCGGCGCAGAGCAGGTGACGCTGCAGGCAGGAGCCCGCGGGCGGTGCTGGACGGGGAGGGTTCGCAACAGGTTCTTTCTAACCCTGTCCGGCCCTCGCGGTCACCCCGCTTCCAAATCCACCTTTCCGAGGGGCCGGGGAAGGCGGGGGAAGGAATGCGGCCCCTCGAACTTCAAAGAGCCCGCGGCCACAGCTGCACCTGAGCCTCCTCTGAAAGGAGGGACGACCCGGCGCTGGGTCAGCCCGTGGCTAGTGCCCCATTCCACAGAGGGGGAAACTGAGCCTCGGGGAAGACAACAGACCTGCCCAGCCACACGGCCAGCGGGCGGCAGAACCCCATCACCCGCCCCACCACAGCTCGCTGTCTGGTGACCTTGCTCAGCCCAGGGGGTCCTGGTGACCCAACAGCCCGAAGGTGAAAGCGGTTTTATGGTCAGTCAGCACAGCCTCCGAGGGTCACAGGCTGTGAGACAGCAAATGCAGGGACTCTCCTGAGAGGAACTGAAGGCAGCCATCCCTGGGGTGCCCGGTGGGCTCCCTCCGACCAGCATGAGGCTCTCGATCTCCGGGTTGGGAGCTCGAGCCCCACGTCGGATGGAGAGATGACTAAGGGCACAGGGACGGGCTCGAACAGGCTCCGGGGCCCCCAGGACTGGTCTTAGCCACGGGCAGAGCGGGGAGCCAGAGAAATCACAGTTCTGGAGCCGGAGGGACGCCTCTGGGACGTCCCCCTTGGGGCTCTTCCTCCCTCCCGGGCTCGGTCCAACACAAGAGACGAAACACCCCGCGTAGAAGCGGGGTGAGTTGCCGGCAGGTGCCTCACACCGACCTGGTAATGGCCGCAGAAAGCGGGGCTGTGATTTGCTGCCGGCAGGTGGATGCGAAGGCACCGAACCACCGAATGTTGGGTGAACAGGACAAGCCCCCGGGGGCGGTAAGAGTGACCGGCCGCCAGCCCAGGCGGGGGTCCGGGCCCACGTGGGGCCGAGATGTGACGCGTCATCTGTGCCGAGGTGGCGGGGCCCCCGGAGCCCGGTCACCCGCCGGGGGACGCGCAGGACCGCAGTCGCGCATGCGCGCACTCGCCCTTCCGCTGCCGGGGCCGGTCCCCTACAGCCCACGCCGGGACCTTCTCCAAACACCCGTCTAGAGTTACGGGACCTGCGACCCAGGATGGCAGTCCCCTCAAGCTACTTCTCTTTTCCTGAGCGGATCTAATTCTACGAGGCCCCTGCTCTTAGAAAACGCCTCGTGTGAAATCCATACATCGGGGGAATACACTTCCGTTTCCGGAGAACCGTTCGCCTGTACCAGAGGCCGTCAAGTTACAAACGGCTGGTCACGGGGTCCGTCAGGAGCACGGGCCGGTGTCCAATGCCCGCCTTGCAAATGAGGCTCAGTGATGGAATTATTCAAATTGTGTGCAGCCTTACTTATTTTGGACAATTTGATATTTGGACCAGAACTTTTCTTTCCAGATCCTGGTACTTGCTGTTCTAGAGAATTCTCGGGGCAAACCAGCATGTTTTTCTATGTATGAAGTTCTTTCTTTTTAAAAATTTTTAAATATTTTTTGAGAGAGACAGAGCGTGAATGGGGGAAGGCTAAAGAGAGAGGGAGACACAGAATCGGAAGCAGGCTCCGGGCTCTGAGCTGTCAGCACAGATCCTGCCGACACGGGGCTTGAACCCACGAACCGTGAGATCATGACCTGAGCTGAAGCCAGAGGCTTAACCGACTGAGCCCCCCAGGCGCCCCATGAAATTCTTTTTTAAAAAAGTCCTTGGGAGATGCCTGTTTGCGGTGCATTTCATGACCAGCATCTCTGCAGGACGATCTCTGTGGGATTCGGCAGATTTATATCCATCTCTATATATTCAATCTATTTGTAGATCTCTGTTGCAACCTCCTAGAAACAGGGAGAAGAGGTGGGGCCAGTTCAGATTAATAGTGGAAATGCCACACGGGGTAAACTGACAGCAGATTAACTTCTAGCTGAGAGATTCGGCAGTTTTGGGGGGACATCACGGTCCTCCCAGGTCACAGGACAGTGGCCCCTGCTAAGGAAGGTCCAGCAGGAACACAGCGTCCAGGGCCATGCACGACTCGGCAGCCCCAGAGCGCCGGCCTGTGTGGCCCGCCGGGAACTCATCAGCAAACACATCGTGTGGGTGAGGCCGACGTGGGCACTTGGAGAAAACGCACCAGCACGTGAAACGCGTGCCCGCAGGCAGGCGCGGGTGTTTTCTGAAGGCCCCGTCCCATGCCTAAGGCAGCCGAGCTCACGGAAGGTGCCGGGTCCCCTACAGGAGGTAGTTGGCCGGTGTCTCGGGGAGAAAGAAGGCGGTGAGGCCCTGGGTGGTGACTCACGCAGCGCGGGCGGGAGGCTGGAAGGGGCGTCTGCACGTCGTGTCTGCGGGAGGAAGGCAGGCACCCGGGACCGAGGGGCCCAGCGCCCTCAGGCGGCCTGCGGTGGTCCGAGGGCGGGAGCACGGCTCATGGGGCGGCCTGCCCGCAGCCCCCTTGCTGGGGAAGAGGGAAGCATCCTTAAAGCCCAGGGGCCTCCCATGTGTCCTGCCACTCGGCCTCCGACCCGGGGACACCAGGAGGCTGGTGGCGTGGCTCCTGGGGAGCCGAGTGCAGGAGACTTTGATTCGCTCTCTGCTGTTCTCTCCCCAGATGCTAATGAGCAGCGCCCGGCCGGCCTGCTCGGCTGAAGCCCGGGCATCCGCGCTGCGGCTTGGCTGCCTATCCGAGTTCGGGGCGGCAGAGACACGGGTCAGACAGAGGCCTTCCCCGCCCAGCCCCGTCCTGGAAACTCTTATTAACATTTCCAAGAATAAGAGGAGAAAATAATGCGTGCCTTGCTGCGGGTGGGGGGAGGCTAGGGCCCTGGGGTTAGGCATGGTGCACGTCAATCCTGGTTCGCTGTTTCCCGCGTGGGCGCTCACACACACACGCACACACACACCCACACGCACACAGATGCACACGGAGACACGTGAGTGCACACGCACAGCACAGGGACGGGGGGCTCTCTGGCACTTGGGAATTGTCTCCGTCACTACATGGGGACCCCAAGGCCTCCGAAACCTGTGTCACGGGCTGGTGATGACGGCCCCTAAGAGGAACCACGTGCGCAGTTTGGGGGTGCTGGCCCCTCCTCCCGCCTCCTCCGGCTGATGGGAGAGCACACAAACCCAATGAAGACCGAAGGATCCACTTTACTCAGGCTCTCTGGTCAAAGCTAGTTGGAGAATGTTCTAGAATGTCATTCACCCCAACTCAGAGTGATGAAACCTGAGCAGATAGGTAGGACCAACCTTGTTCCGTTGGTCCAGGGAGGTCACGTTTCACTTTTCAAGCTGGAGCAAGTGGGCTGACCGAGTCTACCCGCCCACGGTCCGCTCCCCACACGGGCACGGGGCACACACACGCCCGCCTTCCCCCAGGAGAGTGGAAGGTCAAAGACCGCGAGTCCGTCCCACACGGAAACGGTCCGTCAAGTTCTCGGGGAGCCCCAAGCCAGTGGCGTGAGGCAGGACGAGGGGCCTGCCGCTCCACCAGGGAGAGATGGCGAGGCCAGGCTGACGTGGGAACAGGGCAGAGGGAGGTGGGGGCAGAGGCCAGGCCGGTGCAGGGGCTGGGCTCCCACACCGCCCGCAGGGAGGGAGGCAGCGGGTCCGCCTGCAGCAGAGGACACTGGTGTGCACGCGGGTGTCAGGAGAGAGACCTGCGGACCCCAGGACTGCCAGCTAGACTCTGGTGGGGTGACGCGCCCGCTGGCAATTTCCCCCAGGCCCAGAAGGTGAGAGTCTGAGGCCCAGACAAGAGGAGGGAGAGAAGGTACCAGCAGGAGGGCGGGGAGCGCCAGGGGGGAAGCAGGGCAGGGTCAGCCAGAGGCAAAGCAAACACCCCGTTTCCCTTCTCCGGCCCCACTAGGCCAACACCACGCCCTTCCCGGGGACCCCACAGGTGCCCTCACCACCTGCCCCCTGGGCTGATCAACAAGACCGACCCCACCGCGACCCCAGGCCTGGAGATCACCTCCAGCAGGGGGCAGCTTTGGGTCCGTCATGTCCACGGGCCCCCACACGGGAGAGGGGGAGGCTGCCTTCCAGCCCCGGGGGGGCCGCACGCGGGGCCACATCCCGGCCCTGCTCTCGCCAGCTGCGCAGGTCCCCGCCGGCGAGGTCGGGCACGTCGGGGGCGCGTGGGGAAAGCCCCACGCCTGGCCTGCGGGGCGTGCACACGGCGGACGTTGAGGAAGGGTCCATTCCCTGTGTGTCCCGTTCCGCCCCTCAGAGGCCCCCTCGTCTGGACCTCAGCCCAAATAGACAGCTCCCGGAACATTCTGACCCACCTCCCCTCCCAGAGACGACGAAGCCTACTACCATTCGCTCGACGTGGCTCAGACAGGAAGAGCTCAGCTGGGAAAGGGGCGCCTCCCCACGTCCGTTCTCAGAACAGGAGACCCAGGCGGCGGCGTGGGGGTGTGAGCAGCACAGGAGAGGAGAAGGCACCGAGTCTCCAGGGGCCGTGGCAGGAAGGGGCCTCCTGGACAGAGAAGTCCCGAAGGGGCCATGGCAGGAGGCCTCCGTGGCTGCCATCGGGAGCCCCGGGATGCCAGCTTGGACCTCCCCCCCGCCCCCAGGCTCCCAGACCCTCACACAGGTAGATGCTTGGCTGCTGGCCAGTCCTCCGGGGAGTGCAGGGGTGTGGGAAGGGGGCTGCCCGCCGGCGCAACCGCTGTGCCAAACTCGGCAGGGACTGACACACACCAACAGCCGGGCAGCCACGCAGGCGGAGGCACCCCGGAGAGGACGCGCAGGCATGCTCCGCCTCCACGCAGCGCTCCCACCGACCGCCTTCCCCGGCTCCCCGCTGGGAATCCTGTCCTCCATGACTGACTCAGGAGAACCTCACGGTGTGCAGCTGCTGCTGTTTTCAATGTGCAAGACCGCCGAGGCCCAGGGAGCAAGCGATTTTCTTGGGATCACACCGTCAGTCGGTGGCGCAGCCATCGCAGGGTTCTGGCCCCCACTCCCGGCGCCATGTTCCCCCCGGGGTGTGACAGTTTCCCCAACTTGGCTCTGGTGCCCGGCCATCTGCTTGGAAGCCGCCCCGCGAGTGAGGTGCCCTGGATGGCAGCTGACAGGAGTCGACGAGGGTGTAGAAACCAAACGGCATCCTGTCAGGGGGAGGGGTCCTGTCCAACGGGAAATGTCCTCACTTTACGCCACAAACAACAAGACAGGCGGAAATAAACCCAGACCATTAGCCAGGCGGCTCCGCCCGCTTCTACTAAAACCGAGCCCGTACGATGTCCGTCATTACGGGGCGAGCGGCTGCTTTGAACATGGTGCCGACCCGCTGACGTCAGATCAGAGCTCTCTGCTCCCAGCTTGGCCACAGTCTCTTGTGTCTTCCTGTGGACGACCGTGGCAGGGGACAGGGGCTCGTGCAGAGTCCCCTCGAGAGCCCGTCGGCAGGCGCTGACCGCGAGCCCTGCGAGGCCACGCCCAGGGGACCTTGGCCCCCGTTTGGGAGACCTGATGCCTGGCACAGGCTGGGTTTGGCTTGGAAAGGGACGGGGCTGTGACCGCACACTAGAGCAGACCGTCCAAACACCGTGAAGTCACTGCAAACATCAATCACCGTCCCTTCCTGCAAGGTCTCGGAGGTGGCGGCCCCAAGGGGCAGCAGCCGCGGACCACGCACTCTGCCAGGACCGCGCTTTGTGCGCCTGCGGGGACCCCGGCCCTGGGCTCAGCCCCGAGACCAGAGGCAAACCCAACCCGTCAGGGCAGCTGTGCGCAGGGAGGGTCGGTTCTCAGCCTCGTCTCGGAGCGTCTGTCGGCCCCGTCGGATCCACCAGCTCTCAGACACAGGTAAGATCTGGACAGGTCGGCACGCTGTCATCTATTCTCAACCTGAGGATCAAACCCAACCCGGTCGGCGGACCAGAGTCTCCAGCTGCCCAACCGGCAGGAAAAGGGTGCTGCCCACGTCACGCTTCCTGTGCCCGAGGACAAACGGCCATCTTCCAACATGCTGGCTCTGGGAAACCCGAGAGCTTCCCGGAGCTCCTGAGCTGCCGCCCTCCCAGCCCCAGGGTGAGGCAGAAAGCGCCCGTGGGGGCGGCCCCCAGAGCCCCCTCTGGGATGTGAAGCCCAGAGTGAAGCCCCGAGTTCGCTGCCGCTCCCTCAGCTCCAGGTCTGCTCCGTGACGCGGGCTCACCCCAGGCGGTCCCTGGGAGGAAGCGGCCCGGCAAGGAAGGAGGCCCGAGGGGCCGCAGGTGGTCCTCTCCCCACCAGAGACCTCACCCCCACCCCTGCTCACTTCCCACCTCACACTGAAGCGCAGCCCCGGCCCCTCCCCTAAGCCTGTCTGCCTAACTGTCACACACCTCGGGAGTCTGTCCCCGCTTGGGGCCCGGTTCTCTCCACCCGGTTGCTGGAGGTGAAAGCCTCTAAGCCTCCGAGCCGTCTCCCCGCCCTTGTCTGCCTTCTCCCCGCGGCCCGAGTGGCTGCCAGAGCCTCCCTCCTGCTCACGCGCCCTCCGTCACCTCTGGGCCATCGCCCGAGCGTTACGGCCTTGCGCACCCTTCGGGTCACGCTCAGCACTACTCGGTAAAACCGCCGTGGAAACGTAGGAACTGAACTTTCTGTACACGACAGGCGGCGGAGGGGACGCTCTCCAGCGCCCCACGCCCCGCGGGACTCCAAGCCACCTCCGCTCCACCCCGCGCCGCGCGGTCAGCGGCCATTTCCCGTGGGCTGGCACGTCCCAAGAGGCCAGGGCCAAGTTCACCCCTAAAGTCTGAGCAACCAGCACGGAGCCTGGGGCGCGGGCGGCGTTCAGGACACGTTGGCCGAACAGAACTCCAGTAATTGAGTGGTCCCTTTCTAACTGCCGCCTTCTAGAAGGTTCTACACTCTGGTGATGAAGACCAAAGTTCACTACTTTTGAAACACCCTACTGCATTCCAAACCGACTGTCCGACGCTTTCACGTGCCTAGTTTGCTGGAAGCTCACTGCAGCCTGGTCAGCTAGATCGTCATACGAGGTGACAGTAACATCAGCGTTGACTGAGTGCTTGTTACGGCGGCCATGTTTTAATTCATTTACTGTGCGCAACAACCCACTGCCTGAGGGACGATGGCA
The DNA here is from genome assembly GCA_004023845.1 of Helogale parvula. NCBI lineage: Eukaryota > Metazoa > Chordata > Mammalia > Carnivora > Herpestidae > Helogale > Helogale parvula. The sequence continues at coordinate 19,822 of PJEM01015638.1, forward strand.
ATCTCCATCTTATAGGTGAGGACATTCGGTGTGCAAGGGAGCGAGAGACGTGCCCACACTTCCCTGGTCGTCACGCCCCCAGAGTCAAATCCAGACCCACCAGCCTCTCCACCCTGCACCGTTAGCACCGGTTATCACCCTGTTTTACAGACGTGGAGACCGAGGCTCAGAAAGTTTCGGGAGATGTTCAGGGCCACACAGCTGGGAAACAGCCGAGCCCGCCCTCCGGACTCTGCACCATCACCATCCACCACCCTCCCCGCATCTGGTGGTCAGACCCGTGGGCCGGGAGGCTGAGACGGACGGACAGGATTCCTAAGAACCCAGAGGAGCAGGAGAAGCTGTGGACACAAAGGCCGCACTGTCCCCCGGACCTCAGGGAGCGTGTGCAGCCAGAGGAAGGAAGACTCGGGTCCTGCAGGGATGTTCTTGGCAGCTGGGAAGACATGTGACTCACGGTATTTATGCGGAACCGCCTGCCCACTTTCCTCTGACCCGGCTGGTAGCAGCACCACCACGGAATACCAGTGCCGAGAGAATTCCAGATCAAACAGAGGAAAATCGATCAGGGAGAAGACACAGACACACACACAGAAAAAAAGGTGGCATGTTTTTGCACAGCCCGTCAGGATTCTGGAAAGGTACAGAGTAGGCGTGGTGACTTTGCCAGGGGCGAAGGACGGACGCTCAGTGTCCATCCGTCCCTCTTGGTGCCCTGGGCAGCCCGGGCACCCTCAGTCCCATCCTGGGCCCCTCCTCCACGCAGAAGCCTCGAGGTCTCTGAATCCCAGCCCTGACCTAACGGGGCCGAGCGACCGAGTCCGTGCACTTGACCAAGACTCCGTTTCCCCAGCCACAACACAGGGTTATCAAAACCTCCGTCTCCAGGCTTGCTGTGAAGACTCATGAAATAACGCACAGGAAGTGTGTTGTCCCGGCCTCATAGCCATAAGCGCTCCATAAACGTCCCCTGTTCCCCTTCCCTCCCCCCCCCATAATTAAATAGACGGGACGTCCTTCTCACCATTGCCGTGCTCGCCGCCCCCCCCCTCTTGTCCTGCGTGCTACAGACGGGGAGCAGGGGAGGACAAGGCAGGCCCGGGGCCCTAGCTCCAGGGCACAGCCTGTCACGACCAAGACACAAACAGGGGAGGCAAAGAAACCAGAGGAAAAGCGATTTTGGAAGCACAGCCATCGGCCTCCTGAAAAAAGCAAACACAAGCGCTCCGGACTCAGCAAGACCTCTGGGAGTCCGAGGGGGGCCGTCGGCCCACATGAGCCCGAGCCCCCACAGATGGAACAGGCTCACTGGCCTGTGAGGCGGCCAACGTCCAGCCCCGGGTCTGTGCGGCCTCTCCTAACCCCACGGCGACGGCCACGGCTTCTGTGCGAGAGGGGAAGTGGGCGAGGCCGGCGGGAGGTTATATAATCCTCCGTCTTCAAAACCAGGAGCGGGTATTTTGGGGAGGACCTGGCAGGCCTGGCTGTTTCCCAGCTTCTGCGGCGGCCTGTGCAAACTCCGGACACGGCTGTCTCTGGGCCGGAAAAACGTGTCCCCGGTACGGCCGAGGGACGAAGAGGCCACGCTGACTTGAGCCACTGGGACGGCGTGGCCCGGGGGCCGCGCACACACGTCCCCACAGCCCGGGGACGGCTGGCCGGCTCCTGCCGGCCCTCTGGGGGACACGGCTGGCCCAGGACAAAGGCCTGGCGGCCTCTTCCACGCCCCACGTTCTGCTCCCACGTTAGACATGACGAATCAATCACGGCTCTCCTCCCCTCTGAGCCCCAGACGCAACGATGCCCAAAGCCACCGACGGTCACCGGGAACCCGCACAAGGTGACACTTCTAGACTCCCTCGGCGGTCACCAGTGAGCTGCACACGGGCCTGCACTGCTGGAACAGGGGACACGCTCGGACGTCTGGCCGGTCTCCGTGCAGCCGGGGTGTGGGGCTGCCATAACGAAACGAACACGGCTGCTGGCCGAGGGAGACCTCCCCATTTGTTTGGGGACACAGAAGTGCTTTCAAGTGCACGGCACTCGGCCAAAATTAGAGCCGCCCACAAATACTCTGATCCGCCCTCCTGTGGCCCCCGGGAAGTCTGCACCCCTCCCCCCTCTCAGGCTGGGCATGATCCTGTGACTTGCCTTGGGCACAAGTGACATATGTCACACACATGAAGTTTTCAAGTTTTTTTACTGTTTGTTTTTGGAAAAGAGACAGAGCCTGAGCAGAGGAGGGGCAGAGAAAGAGGGAGGCACAGAATCTGAAGCAGCTCCAGGCTCTGAGCTGTCAGCACAGAGCCCAACGCGGGGCTTGAACCCACAAACTACAAGATCATGACCTGAGCTGAAGCCGGACACTCAGCCAACTGAGCCCCCCCGGCGCCCCAGGCACGTGAAGTTTTAGGAGCCGGGGTGTGGCACGCCCCGCCCCGCACGCTGCCCCCTCTGCCCTGGTGATCCCAGGAGTGCCCGCTGAGACCGAGCCCTCAGCGGCATGGGGCCCCGAGCGGCCACCGCGGGCCTCCTTGCTGGAATTTATCTCCCCCCATCAGACCATCTTCACAAGCGGTGGGGCATGTTAGCAAGTCAGAGATCTCACCGACTTAAATAGTACTTGGAAATTGAACCAGAAGCACCAAAATCATTTCCGAGATGACCAAACACAACCAGTTAAAAATAAAGTCAGAATTTAACAGCACGACCTCCTACGTGAAGGGCCACACTCGTCTCTGCCATGGTCACCGAATCCTCAGGTCCGGCCACACCCCAGCCCTGAGCGTCCCCGTGAGGCTCTCTGCCTTTGCCCACCGTTATTTCTGACTCTTTCTCCCAGAAGCAATATCCAGTTATTTAAAAACTGTCTCCCTGCTTCTCTGCAATGACAGATAAACTAAGGTCCGGGGACGCCTGCCCCTGGCCCCCCACGCCCCCGGCTCCCAGCTACTTATAATCATAATAATTATATCAGCGAATGTGCAGTAATCTTAGCTCCCGATTCCCACGGTTTTCGGTTAGTATTTGTACGTGAATAGCCTTATTGTAAACCCTCTACTGCCAGCCAACAACGTGTTTTTCCCTGCAGAGCAGATGTTACAAACATCAAAATACAATAACCGATTTCCCCTTACTGTCTTCAGGCCCGTAAACACCACCTGTCCGGGGAAGTCCGGAAGAGAAGGACTTCTCCTCCGCTCCTGTCGTACCCCTGCTCCCAGAGTCAGGCTGTGTGGCTCAGGGTTCACGGTCGGCGGGTCTGTCCGGCGCTGAGCCTGGGGTGTGTGGACACCATATTCTCCCGCGCCCTCTCTCTCTCTCTCTCTCTCCTGAGCCTCCACCCGCCCCTCTTCACACAAAGGGAGCCGAGTTCAAGTCCAGTGACCGGGCCAGGTTGGAGTAGGAGAGGGGGCAACAGACTCAGTTTGGGTGGGGGAGGGGAAGGACTCCAGCAAAGGAGTCGTGACACCGGAGTGACGGGGGAAGGCTTCCTGGAGGAGGCGGCGGCTCGAGTGGGGCTGGGGTCCTGGCTTGCTTGTGGGTCGGGCAGAGGGCTGGCCTGAGTGAAGCCGGTACCAGGTGGGGGGGGGTGGGGGGTGAGGCGGTGAAGGTGGGCATGGACATCAGCCCGCAGGCGGTCCGGAGGCGGCGGCAGGAAGGGGCCAGAGGCAACATCCAGACAGAGCTGCTGCCCCGCCAGAGCCCCGACTCTGTGCTCTGGGGCTTCCCTCCCTGCAGGGCTGCCGGTGGGAGCGAGTCCGGCCTGCCTCCTGCACCGACGGGGTGCGGAGCAGGGAGGCCGGGGCCCCGCGGCGGAGCACGCAGCTCCCCCCCCCCCCGCTCCCGGGCCCGGTGACCTCGTCCAGGCCGGCACACACGCCCGGCCTCCTGACACCTTCCACCCCCGCTTTCCCCACAAAACAGCCCTGCAAAGGGTTTGCTTATAAAGTCAGGGTCTCTTCCCCCGCCGGGAGCACAGAGCATAAACTTCAGTCGGGAGGAAAATTGGAAGGAGGGCACCGGCGATGGACTCATCCCAGGAAAAGTATTTATTCTTGCGTTTCCTCGGCCAAGGAAAGTTTCTCTCTGGAAAAAGCACCTCACCGTCCACCAAGCTGTATGGCAAAGATTAAAAATAGAAATACAGAAGTAATCCTGACATGTTTATCATTTTCCCTTTAACTCCTGGCGTTCTGGATCTTTTCCCTCCTGCTTGGAAGAAAATGGCATCTCTTAAGGCTTCCAAGGAGTATCCCGCTAATAAAACATGGTCTTTTTTTTTTTTTTTTTTAAGGCTCAGATCCAGCCTTTTTAATTGGAGGATGTTTATTCTAACTCTTCATTTTGATCACTAGGAAGCAATGGTGGTGGAGGGGAAGGCAGGGGAGAAAAAGGCCCGTTGAGCCCCACTTGGCTCCAGGCACGGTGCCGTGGTTTTCCGCGTGTTAATCCCCAGGGCCACGCTCCCCGGAAGGATTCTCGGCCTTACACTCATGATCAGACTCTGAGGTATAGTTGCTAAATGACTCCACACGTGACACAAACAGCCAGGGCCGCACAACCACCAGAAGTAACGTCCGTGACGTGTAGTCTACACTGTAGAGTCTGGCGTGTCTGAGACCTTCTCCAAGGCCAAGTTCAGCAAAGAGCAGTCCTGGCCGGCCTCAAGGGTTTGCCTATGCCCCGAGCCCCAGCTCAGGGCTGCGGAGCTGGACAGGGAGTCCAGGATGGACAGACTCGCTCCGTCCCATCCCTCAGCCCGTCTGGGCTTCCCCACGGCCCTCGGCGGCTGGGCCAGGGGGCTAGACAACGTTCACAAGAGCCCAGTTCTTCCCACGTTCCAGGCGCCACACACAGACCACGGACAGGGTGGGGACAGCGTCCCAGACAGCGAATTCCTACTGCAGTCTCATGGGTGCGACCCGTCAGCGCTCAGGGACAGGACTGGGGGACTGTCCCCTTGCACCAGCCCTGCCGTCCTCGGGGGAGGGTAGAAGCACACGCAGCCAGACGTCACAGCCGCGGAAGGCCCACGGCCCTTGGGTCAGACCCACGAGTGTGTGCACGCAGTGAAGGAGGCAGCGAGCTGATGCACGGACCTCGCCCCGCCCCTCCCCTCCCCTCCCCCCACACAGTCTGCAGGAGCGCTGCCTGCTCCTGTGGACACCCTTCTGGTCCCCACCTAACCTGAGCAGGACGCTGCTGTGGGCGGAGGCGCCGCCCTGCAGGGTTCCCGTGGGAACGACCCGGCTCTGCAAACGGGTTCTCAACACGAGGCAGGGGGCCTGGGACCTTCGCTCAGCACGGGGCTGAAAAAAACCTAAAAAATGACTGAAAAACAGAAAGAGCTTGGCATGGGGGTCACTTCCTAATGTGTAAAACTATCAAATCACCACAACATACCTGAAATGAATAGGATGTTGTATGTGGATTATGCTTCAATTTAAAAGTTAATTAATAAGAAAAAGGGAAAAGGGAGGGAGGGAGGAAGGAAAAGAAAAGAGAAGAGGAGAGAAATGGAAAGAAACGGGGTAAAAAGGGGTCCGTGGAACGCCCAGCCCGGCGGAGCAGCAGCGAGAGGGTCTGACAACGTCTCTGGTCGACCCTCTCGGCAGACTGAGGACATCCGGGCCGCATGGGACAGAAGCCCAAAGACGAGGTGACAAGACAACAGGACATACAGAGTTGCTGCTGGGACACAGGAAAGGGGACACTGGGAGGTCACAGGACACTGAGCAACCGTGGGACCGAAACCGCAGTGGGAGGAGAGAGTGCTGGAACTGACCCTGGAGGGAAGAGCCGGTGGAGGAGGGTCTGGGCAGCTCACTCCGAAGTGCCCCTCCCCTGCCCCCCCTCCCCCGGGGACCCAGAGCAGAGCCCCCAGGACCCCCCCTGCCCCGGGGACCCAGAGCAGAGCCCCCAGGCCCCCCCCCACCCCGGGGACCCAGAGCAGAGCCCCCAGGCCCCCAGGACCCTGGGCCAACGCTGTCTTCCAGGTGCCTGCGTGCTGCGCCCCGAGGCGTGGGGTGGTGTCAGGTGGTGACACAGAGCTGGGTCTGCAGGACGGCCAGCAGGGCGAGGAGAGGACCAGGCCGGAGCACAGACAGACAGACAGACAACTGCAGGAAGCAAGGCAGCGCGGGCGCCGAGCCAGAGTGTGGCCATCAGGCGGCTGTGGATGCGAGGCTGCAGCTCAGCTTGATCAATAAACCTTTGGTGCCACCAGATGTGAGCCCGGGCGCTGGAGACGCCCCGGTGAACGAAATCTGCTCCATCCTTAGAAGGCCACGGGCCAACGGGTTTTCGGTGATGGAGAAGAAACGCTCAAATTTGCCTTCAGAAGGGTATTTGTAACTGATGTAAACTTAATTCATACTTTCACAACATCAAAAGTATTCTGAGTAGCAATTTTGAGAGTGTGAGCTCTGAAATCGCCTGCCTGTGTTCAAATCCGAACCACGGCACTTGCTGGGACCTTGGGCCAGCTCCCCCTCCCCGTCCTGGTGCTTCAGGCTCCCGCTCTTAACACAGCACTGCTGCTCCTGTCACAAACGATGGCACAGTGTTGGTGACAGGGGTTATGTGGTGGTGATGGTGGTGATGATGACAACGGTGGTGATGATGGTGATGGTGATGGTGACAGAGGTGATGGTGGTGGTGGTGATGAAGGTGGTGATGATGGTGACAGAGGTGATGGTGGTGGTGGTGGTGGTGATGGTGACAGGGGTTATGTTGTGGTGATGGTGGTGATAATGACAACGGTGGTGATGATGGTGATGGTGACAGAGGTGATGGTGGTGGTGGTGATGAAGGTGGTGATGATGGTGACAGAGGTGATGGTGGTGGTGGTGGTGATGGTGACAAAGGTGGTGGTGATGATGATGGTGACAGAGGGGATGGTGGTGGTGATGACAATGGTGGTGATGATGGTGAAGTTGGTGATGGTAATGGTGATGGTGACAGAGATGATGGTGGTGATGGTGACGAAGGTGGTGACAGAGGTGATGGTGGTGGTGGGGGTGGCTTGATGGTGGTGGGGATATTGGTGGCGATGTGATGGAGGCAATGACTATGTGGCGGTGGTGACAACGGCGACGGTGGCTAACGCATATCGACACCCACTAACGCCCACTTCTGCTGTAAGCGCATCTGCAGTGATGTGCTCAGCCCTCATCACAACCTTCTGAAGGAGGAGCCAAGCGCTGCTGTCTATTAGCCTCTCGAGAACCTGCTTCTGCTCAGGGTTCCTTAGTTTGCTCAAGGTCAAGTGGAGATAGTTATAATTATTTTTAGTCTTCATATTCTGCCTTGATGTCCAAGAGGCAAGTGCCGTGGTAAGATTACAATTACTCACACTCGTGAAGGGGTCGACGCGGCGGTCACGTGAAACACTGGGTTTTCTCTGACACTCATCCTCCTGGAGGTGAGCCTGAGTCTGGTGTGGGCTCCCCTGTTCTCTATCTTGAACAAAGCGGTTATGGGCACCCGCCCCACCCCTTTCCACCAAAGGCCACATTAACCTTTCAAGATAAAGTGCATGTGATCCCTTCCAGGCCTGAGCTAAGCATCTGGTAACAGCACGGTTCATTCCACATGTTTTCGTAGCCTGAGAAATTAGACTCGCAATTTGCTCTCCTGCTGCATGAACCAAGACGTGACTAGACGCTTCTTATGATCATGTTTAACCGCAAATCTGGTGAATGTGATCAGGAGCCAAGGCTGCCCGTAGGAAAGCAGGAGGCTTCGCTCAATGCCACCTGAGGTACCGGACGTCGCGGGGAAGGCCAGGCCAGCGAAGAAGAGAGCAGTCCCCACTTCCTGAGTGTTGGACGGCGCTCTGTGCTTTGACCGTTACACGCCTTGACCCAGGTGACTGGTGGACAGTCCCACAGGCAGGCTTTATTGGGCCCATCATCCAGGGGACAGACGTGAGGCCCAGTGAGGGCCGGGCACCTGACAAAGGCGTTGAATCTCTGTCTCTGAAATCTGTGTTCTCTTCTACCAGCCTGTAGGGTAACGGCAGTCTACAGGGATGACCCGAGGCCTCTGATCAAAATCAGCCTCAGAAGGACACGAAGAGAAAAGCGTTCAGGCGGCCCCTCAGACGCAAGGCCCCTGGGAGACCGTCACCCGGCCCAACAGCCGCTCGCCGGGCTCACCAACGCCCACGGCAGACACGAACAGCGTTCTCGCTGACTGTGAACTTCAGGCACCGTGACCGGAGTTCTCTGCACTCAAAGCAGCCGGTCAATTATGCCCGAGAAACCAAGGTGTGTGTGGACCGTCTTTTAATCAGGTTCACGGAAAGAGTGACCGAAGGGACACTGTCCATTCAGCAAGGTCGCCTCTGGCAGGTCTACACTCGACCACGTCCAGGAGGGAACGGAACCAGAGCCGCCGATGGCGCCCTGGAGGGCTGCGCTCTGGATCCCGAGGGCCCTCAGTCACGCCGGCCGGATGGTCACACTCAGCGAGGACCAGAGCATGTGCCTCCTCAGGGACGCAGGGCTGCGCCGCTGTCCATCACTATGACACCCACCCTCCCTTTCCCGACTCCCCCAGGCTTGGTTGGCTCCTGTCCCCACCTGACACCCCTAGAGGATTTCTCGAGCTGAACTGTAATGTCCTGTTGACATTTCTGTCCCCTCCCCACTGGAGCTCAAGCAGGACACGGGGACGTGGCTGTGTCCCAGAACCCTGGTGCCCACCGCAGTCTGGCAAGCAGCCAGCGTTCAGACACGCCTCCCAATCAGTAAGAAAGACCGTGTCGAATGGGAAAAGATAGTGGCAAATGACATACCAGATAAAGGGCTGGTATCCAAAATCTACAAGGAACTCACCAAACTCCACACCCAAAAAACAAATAACCCAGTGAAGAAATGGGCAGAAGACATGAACAGACACTTTTCCAAGGAGGACATCCAGATGGCCTACAGGCACATGAAACAATACTCAGAGTCTCTCATCATCAGGAAAATACAAATCAAAACCACACTGAGATACCACCTCAAACCGGTCAGAGTGGCTAAAATGAACAAATCAAAAGACTATAGATGCTGGCGAGGGTGTGGAGAGACGGGCACCCTCCTACACTGTTGGTGGGAATGTAAACTGGTGCAGCCGCTCTGGAAAACAGTGTGGAGGTTCCTCAAAAAACTATCCATAGAACTCCCCTATGACCCAGCAATAGCACTGCTAGGGATTTACCCAGGGGATACAGAAGGGCTGATGCACAGGAGCACATGTACCCCAAGGTTCATAGCGGCACTTTCTACAATAGCCAAAACATGGAAAGAGCCTAAATGTCCATCACCTGATGAGTGGATCAAGAAGATGTGGTATATATACACAATGGAGTACTACATGGCAATGAGAAAGAATGAAATCTGGCCATTTGTAGGAAAGTGGATGGACCTTGAGGGTGTCATGCTAAGCGAAATAAGTCAGGCAGAGAAGGACAGATACCATATGT
>PJEM01015639.1:0-13830 GCA_004023845.1 Helogale parvula
AGACCCAGAATCAAAAGCATGCTCCAGGCTCTGAGCTGTCCGCACAGAGTGCAGTGTGGGGCTCCAACTCCCCAACAGTGAGATTATGACCAATGATGCTGGATCTCCAAATGTTCTCAGTATGCATCCTGTGATTAACTTTGTCTCCTTTTTTCTTCTTTGGCTCTGTTTTCTTATTATGTATTGGTTTGTAGTTAATGTAGATATTTGAAGTAATTTCAAAGCATCCGTGGTGGCTATTAATGTCTTTGCTTTCATACTCTTTTTCTTTTATAAAACATTTTAATTCTTCTGCAGGATCCGGAAACTTCAGATAAGGAATATTCCGCCTCACTTACAGTGGGAGGTAAGAACTTCTATATTTAAAGTTAAGATTTCTGTTTTTAAGCTCATTGTTTTTAGTTTTTTGAAGGGTTTTTCTCCTTCCCCCAACACTGGGTTGTGCTAAAACACAAAATTCTTCTCTCTTGTCTATGTCTTGCTTTTCTCTGCAGGAGCATAGTATGTCTCTTAAAAATCTGCTCTTTAAAAAAACATCTGCTCTTTGATATACTTTAATGGGGTAGTTTCCCTCATTCAGCCCCATCCTAACAGAATCTTGTTTGGGATCTTTCTGATGAGTTCACCAGTTATATTTAAATGTGAAGTTCCTGCATTGGCACATGTTTTTAGGATACCTACCTGCTATTTATGCTTTATTTTAAAATGTGAACTCAACTTTCTTTTGCTCAGATGGTGGCACTGTAGTAACTATGTATAAACAAATTATTGAGCACAGTTGAATATCCAGTGTCCATAATTTCCAAAGCATAATAATGATGTCATGGTGAGAATTCGTGATACCAGTGGTTGAAGAATAAAAGAAAATGTCTTTTGACTCTTCCTGATGTTGGAGCCGGAAAGTTCTTAAAACTTACTTTGGAGAGATGGTGCAGGGAAAACTCCTCAGCTTTTATGTATTTTTAATATAAAAACTAGGACTAACTAGCTTTGTGTATTTCATACTAGTTTTCTCAAATGAAATTTGAAGAGTCAGTCACTAAACCAGAACCTTCACTAAAATGCAAAGGATGGTTGAAAAGTTTCTTTGGTGGTGAATTAAGGTGTGTTGGTCTGAGATATGATTCACCTAACGTCCCAGTTGGTAACAAATCATTTATGCTCATAATATGCTCATAAAACAACATTTGTTTTCAGAACAATATTAATGAGTTTAAACTTTGTTGGAGAAGTTGGTTCTTTGGTATATACTGAATATTTTCCAAGTTATATAATCTATAGAAAGTGTATCTTTGTAGATGGAAACGGTGACTTTTAAGATTAAACCTAATGCATTTCCTGGTTCTTTTATTTTGTGTTTTTGTTTTAATTTTTTTACTTAACATTTAATCATTTTTGAGACACAGAACAGAGTGTGAGTGGTGGAGGGGCAGAGAGAGAGAGAGGGAGACAGAATCCAAAGCAGGCACCAGGCTCTGAGCTGTCAGCACAGAGCCCGATGCAGGGCTTGAACTCAGAGTATGAGATTATGACCCGAGCTGAAGTCACAAGCTCAACAGACTGAGTCACTGGGGCTCCCCTGCATTTTCCTGTTTTAGATTAACATTCATTTAGGAACTTCAGTAGCTTGGAGGATGGGTACCCAAATGAAGTGTTGTGGTAATTAGGATTACTGATTGGATCCCCTTATTTTAACATGGGCCATTTTAAGTATGATTTTCTGTTTGAGAACTAAATCTAGTGTAGCTTTTGACGAAATCGTCAAATGGTGGTAGCCAATTTTAAGTAAGTGAATTACTGGAGGAAGCATATCAGCTACAGGCAGGTGGCAGTTTATTCAAAAGATCTCTTCAAATTTAGATTACAGCATTTACTTTTTTGTATTTTTGGTGGCTTCTCAAGCTTTTAGTTTACTGTATTCTTTCTTATTCTGGATAAAATTTAATTCATGAGAATAAATCTTTATTTGCTATGTCCAACTTTTTCTTAACTTTTATATTTCATTTTATTTTCCCACTAATCCTTTGAGGTAAGGTGAAATTGGAGACATTATCTCCATTTTAGGATGGGCAAATATGGGCACACAGGATTCAAAGAATTAAGTAGGAATGAATACTGAATTATAAGAAGCCTAGAACTAGACTTTGAAACTCAACCTTTGACCTTTTATATTTTTTTAAATGTTTGAAATAGAGATGAAACCAATTTATTGAGGAATAGAATGAGCTATTGTGATGGTTCCTTTCCTTGAAGACTTGAATGAACACCATCTGTTACTTCCTTTTTGAGATGAGTCACTTGTTATAATGTTTTATTTGTATACACTGAGCATGGCGACTGTCTTGTGCCAAAGCCTTATCGTAGGCAGTGATAATTTTGGATTTAAAAGTCCTGATTGCCTTTATAATGGAGGGGTTAAACTTTGAATCCATTCATTAATCTTAGATTCACTGATACTGGAATGACCAAATGTTGTGTACTTCCTGATACGATGCAATAGCAAATAGACAGAAACACAGATGAAATACTCTTATCTAAAAAATAGAGATTTGGCTGCAATCAATTTCAGTCTAACTTTGAATTACCAAAACTAGGGAGGATAGAGGCACAACTTCAGATGTTGCCATGAAGAAACAACTAGTCAAGTCCAGAATGTGAGACATTCCACAGGAGAAATGATGCTGTTCTACTAATCAAACAATGGCATGTTAAAACAGAAGGCAACTGTTAAGGAATAAAACTTACAAGGATATCAAAAAAGTAAACATATACTTAGAATAAGTGTTTGGTGATTTATGTAAATAGTCCTTTCAAGCAGCATGAAGTATCTAGAAAAGCTTTAGTTTTTTTGTAGGTGATCTTTGGGGTAAGACTTGGAATTGTATCCTAGCTTCACTGCTTTACTGTTGTGTGATCTCTGAGCAGGCTTTAAAATTTTTCGAGCCCCATTTCCCTCATTTCTAACATCAGGATGATGATAGTGATCTCATTGGGTTGCTGTAAACATTAAGAGGATGATGTATACGAAAGCCCTTAAAAAGGGCTTGGTATGTATAAGTGCATACTACGTTTTAGCTAAGAAATGAACAAAAATTCACCTCCTCTTAACCTTGAGTTCTGTGCTTGTCTCGGTCAGTCCAGCCTGGAGTCCAGAAAACACTAGGTATTTCACCAGGGGAGATTGAATGTAGAGTTAGGCAGGTGCTGGCAGACTGCAAGGGACGAAGGGGATCCAGAGGTGGTGACTGCAGGGAGTAGCTTCCACCCTGAAGGCTGAGGGGTCGAAGCAAGAGGTTGAGATGATCAGATCTTTGTAACATGGAAAGAGAGCCCTGAGTAGTTGAGAGTCTGAGCAAGGGGTATAGCTGGTGCCTGGTATAGGGGAGAAAGACAGGAGGTGATGAAGCTGGTTCTAGAAGTACCTATGGCATTTAGAGACTGAAGCCCACTGCTGATACGAACAGCTGACCAGCGGGGAAGAGCCTGTCCTGTCTCCTCCATTGTCTTCCAGTCTGTGAAACTAACAGGGAACTGTGGACAAAGGAGTGCTTTTGTTTTTATTTTTAATTTCTTTTAATGTTTATTTTTGAGAGAGAGAGAGACAGAGAGACAGTGTGACCGGGAGAGGGGCAGAGAGAGAGGGAAACACAGAATCCGAAGCAGGCTCCAGGCTCTGAGCTGTCAGCACAAAGCCCGACAGCGGGGCTCGAATCCACAAATTAAGATCATGACCTGAGCCGAAGTCAGACACTTAACCAACTCAGCCCCCCCAGGTTCCTTAAAGGTATGCATTCCAAAGTATGTGGAATATAGAAGTAGAAGAGGAATAGAAGAAATTTTTGCTTCTTTACCTCCTTGCTTGAGATACTTGGAAGATTTTTGGTGTGACTAAAATGCTAGAAGGGCCACATCTACAAACAGTCCTGATGGCTTGCAGATGTGGGTCCTCAGTTGGTTAGAGGGTGGTAGACATGAGTGCTTAGGATTTGAGGGGGTGCTGTTTTGGACAATCAGTGTGGAGGTTTGGGATTGTTGGGGTCTCACAGAACGCTGGATTTTAAATACCTTTGAGAACATTCAATTTCTTAGTCAATGTCTCAGATGGACCCCATTTCCTAAGTTTAAAGAATGTCTTTCTGCATTTAAAAAATAAATTGCCAAAGCCTCAGGAAAGGACTTTTCAAAGAGAATTTTTTCCAATCTCATTGTCTTACTACTACTATTCAATCTAAGTAATCAAAATTCCTAATAAGTACTCCCAAAACTCCAAAAAGGAGTACCTTCTCTGAAAGAAATATAAGACTCAATAATGATGTAAATTAAATGTTTTAAAGGGTGAGTTAGGTTCTCATTTTGGGGTCGGGCAATAATAGTAGAATGATGTTCCCAGGGTTTCCTGGTTTACTGTCTGGGTAAACAATCTGAGCTACAGTTAGTTGTCTTCATCTGAAGTGTTGTACATGACGAGGCCCTGACATTGCCCGTGACTGAAGACACTACGTTTTCTGAGGCAAAGATTTGAATATGTATGTGGTCTGACAAATATTTACAAGGATTGCATATTTTGAAATCACAATCTTGGTAGGAAATCCAGAATGTATGTTGGCTTTACCTGAAGGATTGGATATCCAGTTTTTCCTGGACCTAACTGAGCTGGGAAGACAAGTCTCTTGGGAATAAATTAAAGAGATTTCCACAGGGTAAGATCTGTTTCTGCCATGTGTGTAGTCTGGTGTGATTGAGTAAAGAAAGCAGAAGCTATCTTGTGAGCTAAACATAGGTGATTAAAGAAGTTTCTTTATAACTAAAGCATCCTTCATTTGCATCCAGTCTTCTTAAAAAAATTTTTTTAATGTTTATTTATTTTTGAGAGAGAGAGAACAGAGTGTGAGCAGGGAAGGTGCAGAGAGAGAGGGAGACAGAATCTGAAGCAGGCTCCAAGCTCTGAGCTGTCAGCACAGAGCCTGATGTGGGACTCAAACTCACAAACCGCGAGACCATGACCTGAGCCAAACTCTGACGCTTAACCCACTGAGCCACCCAGGTGCCCCAGCATCCAGTCTTCTGACATTTATGAGTTGATCTCTGGTTCTTGACATGGAAAGGAAGTAACCATTATACTAAAAATGAAAAATCAAAGCTGTAAGTTGGGAATTTGCAACATAAAGTGTTTGGTTTTCTTCTCAGAGCAGAGTTACTTAATGATTGCTTTCAAAGGTCTTTTTGGTGCTTCCATATGAGCTTGAAGCAATTTGTGGAAGTAAGTAGGAAATCTTAGGAGGCTCTACTTTCGTAGGGCCATAGCCCTGCCCTAACAGAACACTGTACTTAGTATTTGGCTAGTTTGTTTTGAACCTCCCTCCTAGTAACCAGCTTGGGAAAGTTGACTTGCAGGGTATAGGGAATGTTAGAACTTTCTTGGCTTCCTTCATGATCAAAAGAAGTTTATTCCTTTATAGTGTTGGGTGGTGGGGAGTGTTGGCGTTGATAGTAAGATATAGGAGGAGGAACTCCAATAAATGATATTCACGTTAGTTGTGTCTACTATGTGGGAGAAGGGCTAAAGCTTGAGAGTGATGCCTGCATTTCAGACCACAGTAAAAGACATACTCTACTAAATAAGATGGAAACCTCAGAAAATGGGGCATTTTGTGAGCTGAGGCAAGTACTTAGAATGGAGAAGTTAATATCACATTGCACTTAGAAGAGTACTTCATGGAGGCAAGTTGTAGAGTCAGCAATTTCTGTAAGATTAGTAACAGCTTCATAAAGCTAGTAACATCTCAGTGAGGTCTATTTCTTTCCATAGGGACTCTGATTACAGGAAGACACCCTGGCTGCATTAACTGGGAAGTAGAAATAGCAATATTGTTGAGTTAGACCCTGGCAAAAGGGAAACCAAAGGAGTCTTCATTGAGAAAGAAGGAGGGAAGGAAGAAAGTAGTGATGCCAGGTTATCTAGTCTGGGAGGAAGACAACAAAACTATAGTATAGTTACCTAAAAGTGTTCAAAGAGTCCTCAGAGTAAGCCTTGGATGAATGTGGCCTGAGTATTGGAAGACTGTCTTGGAGATGGAGGGAGGTGGGATGACTTCCAAGTAAAGAGATTTCGGCCGGGGCCCTGGAGTCACTTAGGTGAAGTCCCTGGTGGATGTATTTAGCAGAAGGAACCGTGATTGATCTTCATCTGTCCAAGTGCTGATTTCTGTTTGGTGTTCTGGTCAGATGGTGTTTGGTCCATGGTGAATACATGAATTATTGATGCACGGAAATTGGGTGAGACCGAAGCATTTAAGTATAATTGACAGTGAAAAGCTAACCATACAAGGTACTCAATCAAACAGAAGAAGACCTCTCTAGGCACAGTGGGGGCTGACGTTAGCCATGAACTGAAGGAGAAGTCACAGGAGTTGCTGATGTTGAATATGACAAATAACCCATTTTAATGTTGGCTTTTGCAGCAGATGTCTTACCATTGTGAATAAAGCAGTGGTAGTTAAGCAGTGTTCTTGGTAGGTGATTTTCAGGCTTTTCTCTTTCCTCCAAACACATGGTGTGGCAGAAGCCTCGTGTGTGAATGTAAAGGCAGAGCTGTTCAGAGCTGGCGTCGGTGTCAGCTGGTCCCCTCTTTGGCCCCTGGGAGGTGTTGTGGGACTGTGGGAAAATCACTATGATTCACTACGACATTAGTGAGGATTAGTATGAACAACTGCTAGAAATAATTGATTTCTGCCAGATTTTGAAGGACCATAAGAAGCAAGTTGAGGAGATCCATTGATATACATAGGTGATCTTTCTTCACCACACCCTGACTCTGAGCTCTCGCCCATAAGTAGCTGACACTTACTGAGTACTTCCATGGTAGGCGCTGAATTAACCCATTTTGTCTTCACAGCAGTCCCATGTCCCCACTTTACAGATGAGGCAGCTGAGGTACAGAGGGGGGAAGTAACTTGCCCAGGGTCACACAACTGGAAAGTGTTAGAGTTTCTGCTCTTAAATCAGGTTACTCAAACAGAAAACTTCCCCCAAAAGGTAAGTTTCTCTTTCTTAACAATTATCATCACTTATTTGCTATCAACATGCCTCTAAAAGTATGACAGTGAACTCTACAGAAAAAGGATTCTACCAAGCTTGGAGGAAATATACAGTGATGAGTGACAAATGGGATTGAACAGATTATTTGAAGAAGTTAGTGGTAAACTTTTAGAGAACTGTGGACAGTGCCATTCATGCATCATTGCTCTGGGATGGGTCAGACTTGCCTCATTAGAAATGATTTGGTGAGAGGCCTGCAGGGGGTGTTACAGGCTTATAGGCAGAGTTAACTGAACTCCAGTGTTCATGTGCCATTGTCGCTGTGTGTCTGTCTGTGTTCAGATATCTCTTTTTTTAAAAAAAAGCTTATTTATCTTGAGAGAGAGAGAGAGAGATAGTGAGCAGGACAGGGGCAGAGAGGGAGGGAGAGAGAAGAATCCTAAGCAGGCTCTGCACTGTCCATGCAGAGCCTGATGTGGGGCTGGAAATCACAAACCGTGAGATGATGACCTGAACCAAAGTTGGACAATTAAGTGCCACCCAGGCACCCCCAAATTCCTCCTTTTTATAAGGACACCAGTTCTATTGGATTAGGTTCCACTCTAATGACCTCACTTTTTTTTTGTTCCGTTTCATTTTGAGTAAACTCTTTGCCCAATGTGGGGCATGAACTCATGACCCCGAGATCGAGAGTCACCTGCACTACTGACTGAGCCAGCCAGGTATCCCCTAATGACCTCATTTTAACTTGATCTCTATTAAAGACCTGGTCTCTAAATACAGTTACAGTCTGAGGTACTGGGAGTTAAGACTTGATCACATGAATTTGAGGATACACATTTCAACCCATAAGAGTCTTTTATTTATTTTATTTATTTGTTTATTTTTTTATAAGAGTCTTTTAAAAAGTTTTGTTTGAATTAGGGTCTAAGCGAGACCTTTTTTTTTTTTTAATGTTTATTTTTGAGAGAGACCAACAGGCAGAAAGAGAGGGAGACAGAGAATCCCAAGCAAGCTCTGCTGTCAGCGCAGAGCCTGACATGGGACTCAAACTTGTGAGCTGTGAGATGAGCCCTGAGCCAAAATCCAAGGATTAGATGCTTAACTGACTTAAGTTACCCAGATGCCTCTAAACAAGATTAAAAAAAATTTTTTTTTAAATGTTTGTTTATTTCTGAGAGAGAGAGCGAGAGTGAGCACCGGGGAGGGGCAGAGAGAGAAGGAGATCCAGGACCTGAGGCAGGCTTCAGGCTTGGAGCTGTCAGCACAGAACCCGATGTGGGGCTCAAACTCACAAACTGCGAGATCATGACGTGAGCCAAAGTTGGACGCTTAACCACTTGAGCTACCCAGACGCCCCCTAAACAAGATCTTTTTTTAAGACATTTGATCAGTAGGACCTTCCTCTCCCCTTTTTTGATGTTGTGCATTTGTTGAAGTTCAAATGTCACACATTTTTATCTTGCTGAACCACATCCATGTGTGATCCTGTGCCACGTTCCTCTGACTCTTGTGGACTTGGATTAGATGTAAGTTCAGTTTTTTGTTTGGACAAAACAAAGTAATTGGTGGTTATGTAGCCTTCCATTAGGAGGTACATAACGTCTGTCTCTATGATGTGACATCCTATTGATCGTTGCTTAGATTCATTATTGTGTGGTCATAAGATGGTGATATTTTAATTCTTCAGTTTCTTCATTTATTTACTGGAATGCCTTTGTAGACTTGTTCTCATCAGTTATTTGATCACCCTGATGCAAAGTCCCTATAAGTGAGACAGGAAAAATGCTTAGTCCTTCCATTTATTTTCTATCTTATAAAATATGGGTGCCCTGGCATCCCAGAAGGATGACCACTGACGGTTTTTGTTTTTACCAAAGAGTTTTTATGTGTATAATTAGGAGCTCATGGGTTTAAACATATTTGGGTTTCAAAATTATTGGACTCATTCATATGGATACTCAGATTATTCTAGTCCTGAGAGACTTGCAGATGCTTCGACACCACAGCAGTGTCCTTTCGATATGATCTCAGTTGTCTTCCTTGACCTGGGGTTCAAGAAGCCCCTGGTTCATTATATGTTTTCTGCTCCAAGGACTGGAATTAGCCTTTTCTCTCAGGAGCCTGGCTCCTTGGGGAAAGGTGTTGAGAGCCCACAGAAAGATCATGTCCCTCTTGGGACCATATTCACTGGCCTTTGCTTGATTGATCCTTCGGTTTGCTACATTTATGCTCTCAGTTCCTTTCCCCGAAGGTTTTAACCACTCTTCTGTGCCCTGACATATGTTTTTCCATTCCTAAATGTGAACATTTCTCTGTGATTTACTCTTGTTTTTTCTTAGAAATTTTACTTGTTTCTACTTGTTTTATTTTTATTTTTTTGTTGTTTCTTTGGTTGTGGGTTTTTTTGTTGTTGTTGTTTGTTTGTTTGTTTGTTTTTGCTTCTTGCTTGGAAGCAAACAGGCCCTGGAAGATCCTTTGAATTTAAAGTGTCTAGGGGTGCCTGGGTGGCTCAGTTGGTTAAGCCTCCAACTTCAGCTCAGGTCATGATCTCACAGTTTGTGGGTTCAAGCATCTTGTCGGGCTCTATGCTGACAGCTCAGAGCCTGGAGCCTGCTTCAGATTCTGTCTCTCTCTGTCTCTGTCTCTTTCTCTCTCTGCCCCTCCCTAGCTTGCTCGTGCTCTCTCTCTCTCTCCTCTCTCTGTCCAAAAAAAAAAAAAAAGGAGTTTCTTTCCCTCTCAAATCATTTGTTGGCTTTCTCTGTGAATTTTAATACTGCTTAAGTCCTATAGGCTTGGCCTTGAGGTCACCCTGGTTCTCTCCCCATTTGCTTTCTGCCCATAGGACACTAGGTGTCCATAGTCTCCTGTCCCTTCCCTCCCCCCAGTGCTTCCTTTGGTGTTCTTTCCTGTACCAGTGGCCACCACACTGTAGAGGATTCAGTCCTAAGTCAACCGTTCTAAAGCATCTTATCATGGATGAGTGGAGAAAATGGAATGTAGGTAACACCACCCTCTGAGATCTGACTGTGAGGGCTCCTGAGATGTTCTCAAGCTTTAAAGCTATCTTTAGAAGTGCCTGAGCGCTAATTTTAGCATTCAGTTATAGTGCCAAGTTGTGAAGTTGCTCTTTCAGTTTCATAATCTGCAAATGAGTCCTGTAACTCTACAGATGAAAACAATTGGTCTTTTCTGTTTCAGTCCTGTTAAACTACCAACAACCACAAACAGATCGTTCATGGTTGTAAACAGGAAAGGTCGTAAACAGAGTCTTTGGTTTCAGTACTATTCACTTGCAGTCCTGGCAGAGCCAAGAACGAATAATTAGTAAATAAATCTCTTTCATTTGGGTTTCAGGCAGAGCATTCTACATGATTACCATACTGCTTCACAGTTCAGATTGGCGATTAGGAATAAGTGTGATCCCATGAATAAAGACTGAGAGGAAAAGAAGTTAACTACTTGGGCAGGAGATAAGGGAATAGTTACCCAGACTTTAGTGCTTCATGACCAAATAGCAAAATAAACAAAAGTAACTTTTACAAAGCCTATTTAAAAACTACCATCTTTTTTCTGCAGGGGTTGATCTTTATGTTCTAAACTCTCAGGAGCCCTCAAAGTACCCATATCCTTGGTGTTTTCTGTGCCAGCTGGTCCCCTAAATATGACCAAAGTGGTTTGTCAGCTTGAGAATGCGGCGGGTGGTGGGGGGGCGCAGAATCTGTGCCTTTATAACTCAGAACACTTTTTTTTTTATGTTTGTTTATTTTTGAGAGACAAAGCGTGAGTGGGTGAGGGGCAGAGAGAGAGAGAGAGGGAGACACAGAATCTGAAGCAGGCTCCAGGCTCTGAGCTGTCAGCACAGAGCCCAGCTCGGGACTCAGACCCATGGACCATGAGATCATGACCTGAGCCGAAGTCAACATTTAAACGACTGAGACACCCAGGCACCCCATAACACTTCCTTTACCAGGGTGTCTCTTCCAATACCATGTCTTCCAGCTCCTCAACACCAGTGAAGTGTGCTAAACTCCAGGCTCAGGGATTCGTCTCCTAGGACAGCCTCCATTTCCGATGGTGCATTGGGATGCCCAGGCTACTTATAATTATGCCTGAAATTACAAATTTGGAGTGTCTCACAGGGGCATCCTCCAGCCCCCCAGTAATTCATTAGAATGGCTCACAGAACTCAGGAAAGCATTTCACCTATTATTACCAGTTTATTCTAAAGGATATAGCCGAAGAACAGCTAAATGGAAGACATGCCAAGGGCAACATAAGGGGGAAGGGTTAGAGCTTCCATGCCCTCTCCAGGGATCCCGTTCTCTCTGCGTCTCCATGTGTTCACCAATCCAGAAGCTCTTGGAACCCATTCTTTTTGGGTTTTTATGGAGACTTCATAACACGGGCATGACTGATTGAGTTAATCACTCAGGCCCATAATTCAGTCTCTAGCACTTCTCTTTTTGCAGTGCTTGGGGAGTGGGGCTTATAAATTACAACACGCCGATCATGCCTTGGTCTCTCTTGTGACCAGCCCGCATCCTGAAGCTATCTAGGAGTCCACCAAGAGTTGCCTCATCAGAACAAAAGACAATTCTATCATTCTTATCATTTAGGAAACACTAAGGGATTTAGGAGCTCCGTGTCAAGAACCAGGGACAAAGACTAAACTGTGTGTGTGTGTGTGTGTGTGTGTGTGTGTGTGTACATTTTTTTAAGTTACTTAATTGTGAGAGAGAGGGTGAGTGCACATGAGCAGGGGAAGGGCGGCGAGGAGAGACAGAATCCCAAGCAGGCTCCATCCCACCTACTGTGAGATCATGACCCCAGCCGAAATCAAGAGTCAGATGCTAACAGACTGAACCACCCTGGTGCCCCCAAATACATTTTTTTAATGTTTATTTATTTTTGAGACAGAGACAGAGTGCTAGCAGGGGAGGGGCAGAGAGAGAGAGGGAGACACAGAATCTGAAGCAGGCTCCAGGCTCCGAGGTGTCAGCACAGAGCCCGATGCAGGGCTCGAACCCACAAACTGTGAGATCATGACCTGAGCTGAAGTCGGATGCTCAACCAACTGAGCCACCCAGGTGCCCTGCCCCGTAAATTCGTTTCTTCTTATGCCACAGGAGATTGTTGTATCCTCAGTGCCTGACATCACTTGACACAGAACTTGTTAAAGAATGAATGGTAGATTAAGAAGTCTAATGGTAACCACATAATTTATTCTAGAGGCATATTCAGGTGATCTCCAAGGAAGCATTCATAAACCAAATAGATTACCAGGTAGCATGAGTTGAAAGAAGAGGCCAAAAGAAATGATCTGTGGTGAGATAAAAGTGGTTAAAAGCCAGGGCGCCTCCTTGGCTCAGTTGGTTAAGTGGCTGACTTTGGCTCGGATCATGTTCTCACAGTTCATGAGTTCCCCACGTCGGGCTCTGTACTGACAGCTCAGAGCCTGGAGCCTGCTTTGGATTCTATGTCTCCCTCTCTTTCTGCCCTCCTCTGCTTACTCTGTCTCTCAAAAACAAATTAATGTTAAAAAAAATTTTTTTTTAACTTAAAAAAAAAAGAAAGAAAGAAAAAGAAGTGGTTAAAGGTCACCCTTTGGTGTCCTCTACGGCACTTTGGGCTCCCTCCCCTTCCTGACCTTTCTTCTTCCCTCTTGCTTCTTTGTGCTGTTAGTTGTTTACTATACAGGATACAACTCGAATGCCACAGAGCTTCTCACCCTCACATTCTCTTTTCCTCAGCTTTCTGTTTAATTACTCTTGGTGAAAACAGAAATATGTTTAAACAACAAAATTTTAAGTTTTTACCTAATTTATTTACCATGTTAATTCACCATATTTAGGTTTTCACTTCTTATAAAGCTAATTAAGCAGACTGCAGTTGAACTGTATCAAATGTGAATTTGGGTCTCTTGATGCCTTGATGTAAACTACAGTGGATCAGGGGTGCCTGGCTGGCTGAGTAAGTAGAGCAGGTGACTCTTGATTGTGGGTTCTTGAGTTTGAGCCCCATGTTAAGCCTAGAGCTTCCTGCCTTCTGCATATTCCTCTTTGAAGTGTTTTTTTTTTTTTAAGTCTTGAGCTATTTAATTGGGTTGTTTTCTTATCATTGGGTTTTCAGAGTTTTTCATATATTATGGATAAAAACCCATAGTCAAGGTATATGATTTGCAGATATTTTCTCCTAGTAATTGTTCATTCTCTTACCCTTGTTTTATCAACAAAAGTTTAAAATTTTAATGAAGTTCAGTTTACTGATTGTTTACCACCTCTTTTTTATGGATAGTATTTTTGGTGTCTTGTCTAAAAACTCTTTGCCTAAATCCAGGTTATGAAGATTTTCTCCTTTGGTAAAGTTTTGTAGTCTTAAGTTTTACATTTAGATCTATGATGCATTTTGACTTAATTTTTTATTTTTATTTTTTATTTTATAAATGTTGATTTTGAGAGAGAGAGAGAGAGAGAGCAAGGAAGGGGCAGAGAGAGAAAGAATTCCAGGTACGCTCCATGCTGTCAGCACAGTCCCTGATGTGGAGCTCGAGCTCACAAACTGAGATCATGACCTGAGCCAAAATCAAGAGTCTGACACTTAACCAACTGAGCCGCCCAGGAGCCCCTTGAGTTAATTTAAAAAAAATATTTATTTATTTTGAGGAAGAGAGAGAAACAGAAAATGAGTGAGCAGGGGAGAGGTTGAGAGAGAGCGAGAGAAAATCGCAAGCAGGAGCAGTCCGCTCAGCCTGATGTGGGGCTCCGTTCTGTGGATCATGAGATCAAGAGT
>PJEM01015639.1:13930-29300 GCA_004023845.1 Helogale parvula
TTTTTTTTTTTTTAACATTTATTTATTTTTGAGAGACAGATCATAAGCAGGGGAGGGACAGAGAGGGACACAGAATCGGAAGCAGGCTCCAGACTCTGAGCTGTCAGCACAGAGCCTGACGTGGGGCTCGAACCCACGAACTGTGAGATCATGACCTGAGCCAAAGTTAGACACTCAACTGACTGAGCCACCCAGGTGCCCCATACTTATGTATTTAAATTTGGGGGGGGGGTAGGGTTGTGTCATTGTATATGGCTTTGAATTTTTTTTATTGGGAAAATACTTCCTAATGTTTATTTTTAAGAGAGAAAGACAGTGTGAATAGGGGAGGGACAAGAGAGAGAGACAGAGAGAGAGACAGAGACACAGATTCTGAAGCAGACTCCAGGCTGCTTTAATGGTAGTAAAATACTCAAAGGATTTATCATATTAACTATTTTTAAGTATATAGTTCAGTAGTGTTAAGTATATTTACATTGTTGTGCAGCCAATCTCCAGAGCTGTTTCATCTTGTGAAATGAAAACTCTATACCCATTAAACAACTCCTACTTTTCCCCTCCCCTAACCCCTGGCAACCACCTTTCTTTCTGTGAATTTGACTACTCTCTAGATACTTCACTTGAGTGGAACCATAGAATATTTATTTTTTTTAATGACTGGCTTATTTTACTTAATGTGCATTCAAGGTTCATCCAGATTGCAGAATGTGTCAATTTTCTTTCGAAGTCTAAATAAACATTCTATTGTGTGTATATATACCATATTTTATTCTCTCATCTGTTGATGGATACTGGTGTTGTTTCCACTTTTGAGCTATTTTGAGTAATGCTGCTGTGAACCTAGGTGTACAAACATCTCTTTGAGACCTTGCTTTCATTTTTGGGGGTGTTTGTGTATGTATACACTGAGGTAGAATTGCTGGATGATAAAGCAGTTGTATTTTTAATTTTTTGAGAAACTGATATGCTATATTCTATAGTGGCTACACCATTTTACGTTTCTACCGGTACTGCTCAAGTGTTGCACATCCTTGCCAACACTTGTTACTGATATATTTTATTTAAAATTTTTTAATGTTTATTTTTGAGAG
This sequence comes from Helogale parvula, assembly GCA_004023845.1. NCBI lineage: Eukaryota > Metazoa > Chordata > Mammalia > Carnivora > Herpestidae > Helogale > Helogale parvula. Next base: position 15,022 of record PJEM01015639.1, read on the forward strand.
AGGCAGAGACAGTGCTGTCAGGGGAGGAGCAGAGAGGGAGGGAGACACAGAATCTGAAGCAGGCTCCAGGCTCTGAGCTGTCAGCACAGAGCTGTTCACGGGGCTTAAACCTGTGAACTGGGAGATGAAGAGCTCAGCCGAAGTCAGACATTTAACCTCCTGAGCCACCCAAGTGCCCCTTATTGATGTATTCTTAAAAAATTGATGTATTTTAAAAAAATAAAGTGGGATTTCCACTGTATGTATTTAAATATATAATATATATTATAATCATCATATATCATATTTATGATATGTGATACATAACATATCATATATATGTGTTTGTATGTATATATATATATATAAAATCAATCTCTATGCCGAGCGTGGGTCTTGAACTCACAACCTTATGACCAAGTGTTGCATGCTCGATCCCATGAACCATGACATCGTGACCTGACCAAAATCAAGAGTTTGATGCTTAACTGAGTCACTCAGGCACACCAAGCCTACTGTCTTTTTTTTTTTTTTTTTAAGTTTTGGCTTCTATTTATTTGTTTTAATATGTAAAAAAATGTTTAAGTTGCCTATTGATCTTATGACTAGTTCTAAAAGTTGTGTATTTTTTAATAGATTGCTTGGAATTTTCTACTTAAACAAACATGTCATTGCAATGCATGGTTGCACTTCTTTTCCAATCTTTATGCCTTTTATTCCCTTTTCATGTCTGTTACATTGCCTAGGACTTTTCAATGAAAGTAGACATCCTTGGCTTTTTCTTAGTCTTTGTGATAAAATATTTACTTTTTGACAATTAAGTTAAATGTTAGCTTTAGATGTTTTGTAGGTCTTCTTTATCAAGTTGAGGATGTTTTCTTCTATTCCTAGTTTCTTGACAGTCTTCATAATGAATGAGTGTTGGATTGTGTCAGATGCCTTTTCTGTATAATCACAAAGTTTAAGGCTGTTACTGATTCTCAAATACTAAACCAGTTTTGCATTCCTGTAATAAATTCCACTTGTTTGTGATGTTTTATTTATTTTAAATGTTTATTTATTTACTTGTTTGTTTGTTTGTTTATTTATTTATTTTGAGAGCGAGCGAGCATGAGCCCAGAAGGGGCAGAAAGAGAATCCCAAGCAGGCTCTGCATTGTCCTTGGGGTGCTTGGTATGGGGCTCAAGCTCACCAGCTGTGAGATCATGACCTGAGCTGAAATCAGGAGTTGATTCCTTAGCCAGTCAGCTGAAGCACACTGGCGCCCCTTGTGGTGTTTCATTTTGATATATTGCTTGAATCAGTTTGCTAACAGTTTTGTTGATGACTTTCTGTGTCTTCGTTCATGAGAGAGCTTGGTCTGGTTTGTGTGTGTGTGTGTGTGGCCTTTGGTTTTGTTAACCGGGATAATGCAGTCTCAAAATGTGTTGAGAAGTGTTGGTGCTTGTTTTCTGCAAGAGAGAGTGCTGAGTTGGCATTATTTCTTAAAATGTTGGGTAGCATTTGCCAGTGAAACCACCTGAGCAAAGAAATTTTTCCTCAGAAGTATTTTTTGGTATGTTTTTTGTTTTATTTTGTTTTTCCTTGCTTGCTTTTTTTGTTTTGTTTTATTAAGCTCAAAATCAATTTTTTAAAAAGTTATAGGACTTCTGGCTGTTTTCATCTTAGGTGGTTTGGTGATTTGTAATTTCTGAAGAATCAATTTATTTAACCTACATTGTTGCATAGAGGGGGATAAAGTTTTGTATATTGTTATCCTTTAAATGTCTGTGGGGTATGTAGTGCTATCTCTTTATTCTTGGTATTGATAATTTTGTCTTCTCTCTCTCTCATCATGTTTGTCAGTCTTGTCAGAGGTTTATCCATTTTATTGTCTCCCCCAACACCAAAAGAACCAGCATTTGGTTTTAGTCATTGCTTTCTTTGTTTTCAATTTTGCTGATTTTGCTCTTCATTATTTAATTCTGCTTATTTTGGGTTTATTTTGTGCTCTTTTTCTACATTAAATTTTTTTTCTGTTTTTTATTTATTTTTGAAAGACAGAGACAGCATGAGCAGGGGAGGGTCAGAGAGAGAGACACACCACAGAATCTGAAACAGGCTCCAGGCTCTGAGCTATCAGCACAGAGCCTGACGCGGGGCTTGAACCCACCCATGAGATCATGACCTGAGCTGAATCTGGATGCTTAACTGACCGAGCCACCCAGGCGCCCCGTCTTTTTCTACATTTTTAAGGTGGAAGCTTGGGTTATTAATCTGAGACCTTTCTCCTTTTCTAATACAAGCATGTGATGCTGTGACTTTCCCTTTAAACACTGAATTCCATAAATCTTGGTATAATGTAAAATATGAGTTCAGTTAAAAATATTTTCTAATTTTCTTTGAGACTTTTCGTCTTTGACCTATGGGGTTTTTTTTTGTTTTTGTTTTTTATAGTATGTGTTTAAATTTGCAAATGATAGTAGATTTGCCTGTTAGTTTTTTGTTACTGACTTTAATTCCATTATGACTATAAACATACCTTGTATGTTTCTGCTTCTTTAAAATCTGTTCGTTTTTATTTTATGTCTATGTTTTAGGACAGATACAGTCTGTGTTGGTGAATGTTTCATGTTGTTGGGTAGGATGTTCTGTAAAAGTTAAATATTTGCAGTTGGTTGATGCTAATCAGTTTTTTATACTTAGTTATTTTTGGTGTCTTTAGTCCATCCATTCTTAAGAGTGGAGTATTGAAATCTCTCAGCATAATCATGAGTATCTCTGTTTCTCTTTATAGTTCTGTCATTTTTCGCTTCATATATTATGAATCTCTTTTGTTAGGTCTATATATATATTTAGGTTTGCTGTGTCTTCAAAGTGAATTGAACCTTTTGTCTCTGGTAACTTTCTTTGCTCTGAAGTCTGTCTACTTCAAGATTAAATGCCACTTCAGTTTTCTTTTGAATGCTGTTGGCATGGTATATCTTACTGTATTCTTTGACTTTGAGACTACCTGTAACTTTACAGGTATAGTTAAAAAACTATAAACTTTTAAAATTTACAATTTTAAATTATTTTTTTAAAAGTTTATTTTGAGAAAGGGAAAGAGGGAAAATGAACAAGCAGGGGAGGGGCAGAGAGAGAGAGGGAGAGAGAGAACACCAAGCAGGCTCTGTGCTGTTGGTGCTAAGCCTGGTTGCAGGGCTCAGTCACACAAACCATGAGATCCTGACCTGAGCCGAAATGAAGGGTCATATTCTTAACTGATGAGCCAGTAGGCATCCCTCATTGAGTTTCTTAGAGACAGGTTTTGTAAGCTCAATTAGTAGCATCCTTAGTCTCCATCTATTAGACGCCAGCACCTCCCTGCCTCCCTGTGTTTGTGATCATCAAAAAAAATGTCAACAGAGGGTTAAATAGGTGATGGAGATTAAGGAGTGCACATTTTGTGGTGAGCACTGGGTATTGTATGGAAGTGTTGAATCATTCACTATATTGTATACTTGAAACTAATACTTTATGTTAACTAACTGGAATTTACATAAAAACTTTTTAAAGATGTTTTGTTTATTTTAAGACAGAGAGAGAGACAGACAGCATGAGCAGGGAAGGGTCAGAGAGAGGGAGACACAGAATCTGAAGACAGGCTCCAGGCTCTAGGCTCTGAGCTAGCTGTCAGCACAGAGCCCGACGTGGGGCTTGAACTGTGAGATCATGAACTGAGCTGAAGCCGGACGCTTAACTGACTGAGCCACCCAGGCTCCCCTAAAAAGGTTTAAAAAATGTTGCCAGACATTGTCAAATACCCCGTTGGGGACAACATAATCCCCCTAGCTGAGAAACACTGCCCTATAAGTAATGTGTTATTTTTCTCTGGCTGCTTTCAAGATTTGTCTTTGTTGTTGATTTTCAACAATTAGTTTATGATTGTCTAGAGATAAATTTCTTTGGGTTCGTGTTGTTTGGAGTTGTGGAAGGAAAACAACTGTGTAGTAAAAAACCCATTTGTTCCCTACTGTCTGTTTTTCCTTTTTGTATGTCTGCTTTATTAATAGAAGACCTTTATTCCGACACTTCAGGTCACTAAATATGTGGAGGTTTGTCTTTACAGCAAGCAATTCTCTGTGACACCAGCTAGGTAGCCTACAATTTTAACTTGATTCCAACACTGTCTCCCTGGGGGTAGTGTCAGATCCCACAGGGTAAGAGGCTCAGTCCCACAAGACTGCTCTCCTGACCCCATCAGATAGATGTCAGTCAAAAGCCCAGGTTATAACCTGTGCTTCTGACCAAATGGCTATAGGTAGGAAGTTCCAAAGACTCCCTCACTGGGTTCAATTAATTTGCTAGAGCAGCCCACAGAACTCAGGGAAAGAATCACTTAGGTGTTAACTACTTTATTAAAGACTATGATAAAGTTAGACATGAACAGCCAGATGAAGAGATACATAGGGTGAGGTCTAGGAGGTCCCCAAGTGTAGGAACTTTTATGTCCATGGAGTTGGGGTGTGTTACCCCCTTAATAGGGATATATTCACCTACTTGGAAGCTCTCAAAACCCCCTCTACTTGGGATTTTATAGTGGCCTCTCATGTAAGCATAATCAATAATTTTTTCATTTCTCTTTTTTTGTTTTTATTTTTTTTGGTTTGTTTTTTATCTTTGAGAGACAGAGAGAGACATGTGATGAGCAGGAGAGGGTCAGAGAGAGAGAGGGAGATACAGAATCTGAAGCAGGCTCCCGGCTGTCAGCACAGAGCCCAACGCGGGGCTCGAACCTGCAAACTGTGAGATCATGACCTGAACTGAAGCCGGACACTTAACCGACTGAGCCACTCAGGTGCCCCTAAAAAGATTTTTAAAATATTTGTTTATTTTTGAGATACCAAGAGAGACAGCATATGCAGGGGAGGTGCAGAGAAAGAGGGAGACACAGAATCTGAAGCAGGTGCCAGGCTCTGAGCTGTCAGCACAAAGCCCCACGGGGGGAGGTGGGGGCAGTGGCTCGGCTCAAACTTATAAACTGCAAGCTCATGACCTGAGCCAAAGTTCGATGCTTAACCGACTGAGCTAACCAGGCTCAGTAATTTTTTTTTCAAGTTTATTTTGAGAGAGACTGCTTGTGACTGGAGGAGGGGCAGAGAGAGGAGGAGAGCAAGAATCTCAAGCAGGCCCCACGCGGGAAAACGGAGCTCAACCCCACGAACTGTGAGATTGTGACTTGAGCCAAGACCATGAGTCAGGTGTTTAACTGACTGAGCCACTCAGGCACACCCCCCCTTTTTGTTTTAAAGTTAGGCATGATCAATTGTTAACCCTATTTTTAGCTTCTCCCCCCTTTCTGGAAGCTGGGGATTGGTCCTAAAAATTCCAAGCTTCTAGGGGCCCCTGGGTGGCTTAGTTCATTAAGCTTCCGGCTCTTGGTTTCAGCTCAAGTATTGACCTCACAGTTCATGGGTTTAAGCCCCAGGCTCTGTGCTGCCCCTGCTTGCAATTCTGTCTCTGCCCCTTCCCTGCTCACTCTCTCTTAGAATAAATAAGGAAACATTAGCAAAAATTCCAGGCTTCTAATCTTGGTGTGGTCTGTTACGCTGACCAGCCCCCATCGGAGAGCTCACACAGCGTTGCCTCAGTGGAAGGTGACCATAGTGCTCTTACCACTTACGAATTTACAAGTTTCAGGAGCCTTGTGTCTGGGGAAGCATGAAAGCTCCAAGTGGTCTCATCACTTAGGAAACTATACGGGTTTTAGAAGCTCTGTGCCAGGAAGGGGCTATGGAGCCGAGACCAATATATTTTCTACATCACAGGGCTTCACTGAACTTACAGATCTGTAGGGGTGTATCTTTTGCCAAATTTGGAAAATCTTCAGCCTTCATTTAGTCAAAAATATTTTCTGCAAAGACTTTTCCCTCTCTTTCTAACTGATAATGTGAAATGGGCCTTTTGGTATTTTCCCACAGGTCATTGAGTCTCTTAATTATGTTCAACCTTTTTTCTCTCGTTTGTTCAGATTGAATAATTCTATTGATTTCTCTTCCTGAGCGGTGGACGTTTCATATTTCTAGTTGTCTGTTGAATCTACCCAGTGAGTTTATTTTGGTTATTTAGGTTTTAAATTTTTATTGACTTCATATTTTGTACTTTTGGGACATTTTCTATCTTTCCTTTTTAAGAGTTTTCCCCATTTATGGAGCATTTTTATAATAGTTTCTTTATAAGTCATAATGTCTACCTCTGTGGGATTTTGGGCATTTACATTTGTTGACTGCCCTTTCCCATATGAATTGAGAGTTTTGTACTTCTTTATATGCCAAGTAATTTTGGATTGTATCTTGGACATCTTGAATATAGTACTTTGAGACTCTGGGTCTTGTTCAGATCCTATGGAGAGTGTTAATAATTTCATTTTAGATGCGGTTGACCCAGTTGGCTTCAGGCTGAGAGTTGCAACTAGCCTTTTGTGGATTATGGTTCAAATTTCACTTCTATTTTTGAAGCCTTTGAAGTACTCTTTGGATCCATTTCATATGTGCACCATCCAGTGGTGGCCAGTTTGGGACCTGGGCGGTGATCTTTCTAGGTCTCTGCTCTCAGAAGCTCAGGCATGTTGTTTAGTTCCAGATATAAGCATGATATATTGAGACTAAGCCTGGGAGCCCCTCAACAATGTCATGCAGTTGCTTTCCTGAGCTAGCCTCTTTCCATGAGCTGAGTAGTACTTGCTGATTTCTGAGTGTGCCTCCCGTTTTGGTTCTTAAGCCACAAAAGCTAGGGCCTTAGTTATGCACTTAAAACTGCACCCATGTCTGGGGCTAAATGGCAGGAGGACAGAAGAAGAAAAGCAGTGAGATGCACCGCCGCCCCCTTAGAACCACAGCTCTGCTCCTGCGGAGTTTGGGTGCTGCTTTCCTGTTCCTCATGCCAGAGCCGAGTTCTGTCTTTGTGCTCAGAAACAGTTTCCAAGTTTTGAACTGTCGTGAGTCCAGGCTGAAGCATACCAGAGGGAAGGAGGAGTGAGAAATCACCTCAGGGCATGGTTGTTTCACGTCCCCCTCTCCATCTGCCACCATTTACTTTCCAGTCTTCAGGTAGTTGTTGCGTATATTCTGTCCAGCTTTTCTCATAGCACTTCATGAGAGAAACAGGGTGGAATATGCCCACTCACTTTTTCTGGATCCAGAACCTGGAACTAAAGTTTAAATTGTTCCTTTGAATATAGTTTTTTGTTGCTTTTGAAATTTCAAAAGCAGTGAGTAGAATCACTTATTTCTCAAGAATACAATAACTACTCATATACTTAGGACTAAGGTAGCCCTTGGTTGAAATGAATTAAAGTGGAACAAAACCTTAGCTGTCCTTTAACGGAAGAAACCTATTCAAACTGTCCGTGTGATTCAGCACTAGAGATGGATGTGTGAAAACCTCCACTTGTTGGGGCACCTGGATGGGTCAGTCAGTTGGTTGAATGTCCGACTTCGGCTCAGGTCATGATATCATGGTTTGTGAGTTCAAGCCCCGCTTCGGGCTGTCTGCTGACACCTCAGAGCCTGGAGCCTGCTTCAGATTTTGTGTCTCCCTCACTCTTTACCCCCCTCCCCCCCCATGCTTGCTCTCTCACGCTCTCTCTCTCAAAAATAAACGTTAAAAAAATTAAAATAAAACAACTCCACTTGTTGCTCTATTCCTTTTGCTTCCTACCGCTGACATTAATGAACAAAACATTCAGGATCAGCATTGGGGAGGGAGAGGGTCCATCCCGGCATGGGTTTAGAGCAGTAAACCAGTTGGGAATGGCAGGGCATTCTTACTCCTAATTCTAATTTTAGCATCAGCAACCAGAAAGGCAAGGTTGCCTCCATTTTCCTCCTCTGTGTTTTTGCATGGCTCAGTGGCCTACTTTGTCGTAACTGAAACACAGTCTTACTTAAGTTTAGAATTTCTACCCATGTAGGGATGAGAAGGACTATAGTTTTCTTTGGTCCTTCCTAGATGTTGAGTATATATGCACTGACATCTTTTCAGGATTCCTCAGTTCTTGGTTCTTGTCTGGAGAACAAAAGGTGGTGTTGAGTAAGCCCTGGTTTAGCTGAGAACGTGGTGCTTTCCAGAACACGATCATGAGCCACATAGAGACTCTGTGTTCACCTTGGTAGATTCTTTCTTGGTCTAATGTTGCTTTCTGTCACCCCTCCTCTATGTACAAGTATCTATTAAAAAATATTAGAATTGCTTAATTAGCTTAGTTGAGTTGATGGTAATGAATTGATAGTTTATTTTTTTTATTGTTGTTCCTCCCCTTTCTCCAGCTCTTCTTACTCCCCTTCATCCTCCCCCGCTTTCTTTACTACTCTGCCTTTAAGTTAAGTCAACTTAGCATTCACGTGGGGAGCCCAGACCGTGGGCAGAGCATTGCGCTAGACCTTCAGATGGAGTGAGAAATGGAGAAACATGACAAGGTCTTGCAGCTAACATTGAGTGAGTGGGATTCAAACCAGGAACTTGAGTGTGAAGCCCCCTTTCTTATCCAGTGCTAGATACAAACTCGGCAGTTCTCTCATCTCTTATGTGAAAAGGAGTGACCTTTACTATCCCCTGCAAGTCTACTTGGAATTTTGAGCACTAACCTCATCAGTATGTTTTTACTTAGATAAACTATCATTTCTTCCTATGTTTGACTTGTAATGAGCACCTGGATATTTAAATAAATAGATTTGGATTTTCAACCCTTGGAACTATACCCTCTTTTTTTTTGGTTAATGTATTTATTTATTTTAGAGAGAATCATAAGCAGCCTCTGCGTCATGTCAGAGCCTGAAATGAGGCTGGATCTCGCAAACTGTGAGATCATGCGTGACCTGAGCAGAAATCAGGAGTCTGGGAACTCAACTGACTGAGCCACCCAGGCACTCCGAGAAATGAAATTAAAGTCCATCAAAAAGACAAGCCCTGATTTTTATTACTCGATTTAAATGCAGCCTGCCAATGTGCCATAAAATTTCCAGTGCTTAATCTCCATTTCTAAATTTACCTTATCACTGTGTGGTCTCTTTATTTTCCCCTTTCTCTCCCCAGAAAAATTCTTCGAATTTTTTAATTCTTTGAATTCTTGGAAGTTTTTATTCCATTCTCCCTAGTCAAATGCTGTATACCCAGCACCTCTTTGGTTGTCCAAAAGTATTGCTTTTAACCAAACCACTGTAGTGTGTAATGATGGAAATGAACTTAATTAAGTGCCTTCACTATGATGGGTGCTTTTTAATTCGAGAATAGAAATTTGCAGTGTAGTTTAACAGCCATAACTCAAATGGCTTTTGATTTTGCCTTCTTTATATACTGAAAATCCAGTTTGCTTTCTCCATGCAAACCCAGAGGGAAATGGTGACTTTTCTAACCTTAATTTCAGAAGACTTCCTGCTCTCTTTGTTCATACTGTGAATGTCACGGTGATTGAAGATTATTCACCTAACAAGTCAGGGAGGGTCCTGGATGGCAAAGTGCTTCCGCAGTTCATGTTGGTGACGCCGAGCAGCGCCCCTCAGCTGGGGCCTGTGGCTGCTGCTCCTGTGCTCGTGCGCGGGAAGGTGAGCCCTGCTGTGCAGAAGAGCCAGTTTTGCCAGAGTGACTCAGTCTTCACTGTGACCAACTTTGTTTTCTTACCTTTTGGGTTCCTCCAGAACAGGAGAACAATGCTGTGGTTTTCATAGGGACCTTTCCTCCAAATGTGGGTTGAAAATCTGAGTTTTGATAGCATCTTGAATACCTCCTTCCAGTAGACTCAGTGCACATGCTGTCTTTGTACTGTGATACATGGGGTTGGCTTTGGCACGTTTGTGTATTTACGGGATGGACCAGGGCATAGAGTCACAAGGTGGCTTTTGAAGTTGTTTGCAAGTGAAATGGAGATACTGAGGCCTTTAGGTGGTACATGTAACAAATGCAGTTTGGTTGAAGGATGTGATTTTATTGCCGGCCTTGCTTTGTGAAGCTGGGTCAGCATCATTGGGGTGGTGGTATGCTTTGAAGAAGCCTTGTTCTCAAAATGTACTCTAGAGGAGCAGGACAAAGCCAGCGGTGGTTCTGAAGCTAAAACCCTGGTCACATACAGCTCAGAGACTGTTTTGCTTTTTGACTTTGATAGAGTTGAGGCATGTTAGAAATGTATTCATCTTAGGTGGATTTATGTATACATGATCAGGAAAAAAAAAAGGCTAGAGTAATAGTGGGTGGAGAATTTTTGTACATCATTTTATTCCATGATCTTCCATCCTAGAGAAATAGGATACAGGAAATAGGACTGTTTCTTCGGTTGCTCAGCTTCTGTGTGCCTCTCATACACACTGAGAAACTTGGTTAAAGATGTGTACTTTTTATATCATGTGTTCTGTAGCCACCAGTCAATAACCCGATGTGGTGTTAAACCACAGAAATAACAACTTGGTCCAATGTCATAAAAACTGGCTCGTCTGGCCTGAGTGAGTGCTGTGGACTGAGTGCTTGTGTCTCCCCAGAATTCATGTTGAAGCCCTAATTCCCAAGGTGATGGTATTTGGAGGTGGGGCTTTCAGGAGATAATAGGGTCAGAGAGTAGAGTCCTGTGAAGGGGATTAGATCCCTTACAAGAAAAGACATGGCAGCTGGTTGCTCTCCGCCATGTGGATATAGACCAAGAAGGGGGCTGTCTGTAAACCAGGAAGAGGGCCCTCATCAAGAACCCAGTCATGCTGGCACCCCAGTCATGCTGGCACCCCAGTCTTGGACTTCTAGCCTCTAGAACTATGAAAAATTTCTGTTTTGTAAATCACCCAGTCTGTGTTTATTGTTAGAGCATCCCATGGTGACAAAGATATTGGGGAAGTTATAGGAATTTGGTACCTTCCTTAGGAATTTAAAAATGACTTCCAAAATTCTGTATTGGGGAAGTTTTCAAACCTACAGAGTTAGAGAAAACAGTATAATGAGTCCTCAGGTACTCAGCCACAGAGGTGATTGACATTCTGTTCTTGTTTTATCTGTATCCCTTAACTTTGTTGTATTATTTGAAAGCGGTTCAAGGGTAACTGATGGCACAGAAGATTTGTTCGACATAGTACACATAAACATCGGGGTATTAGTTTCCTGTTAGGCTGTAAGAAATTACAGCAGACTTGGTGGCTTAAAACAACAGAAACGGATGCTCTTCCAGTTGTAGAAGCCAGGAGTCAGCAGTCCGTCTCCGTGGGCTCCAGTCACGTGTTGGCATGGCTGCTTCCTTCTGGAGACCCTAGAGGAGAATGTGTCTCCTTGTCGTTTCCAGTTTCTAGAGGCCACCTGGTTGCTTGGCTTGTGGCCTCTCTCTCCAGCTTCACAGTGTGCCACTCCAGTCTCTGCTTCTTTTGTCACATGACAAGTTTCACGTGGATTCCTCTTGTGCCCCTTTTATAAGGACCCTTGGTGAATACATCAGGCCCATTTGGAAAATCTCCGTATCTCAGGATTTTACATTACATCTGCAGAGTGTCTTTTGCCATAAGAAATAACATTCACAGGTTTCAGAGATTAGGAGGCAGACACTTTGGGGACCATTATTCAAACTATGACAGTAGGACCCGGTGTGGTCAGCACTCAGATGTCAAATAGTGGTCAGCACTCAGATGTCAAATAAATGGCAGGGCTACAATTCCAAGAGTGAGGACTCTAATCACAGGGGAAAACATGACGATTAAATTCCTCAAAACCTAGAGGGATCTCTATTCACATTGTCTTCTTAAAAAAAAAAAAGTTTTTTTCAATGTTTCTATTTATTTTTGACAGAGAGAGACAGAGTGTGAGCGGGGGAGGGGCAGAGAGGGTGGGAGACACAGAATCTGAAACAGGCTCCAGGCTCTGAGCTGTCAGCACAGAGCCTGACGCGGGACTCAAACCCCAAAACCATGAGATAATGACCTGAATTGAAGTCGAATGCTTAACCAACTGAGCCACCCAGGCGCCCCTGGGGAATCTCTGTAGAGCATAGCTTGTCATTTTGTGTAGAGGATGTGGCACCCCCATCAGATAACCAGGAAGAAGGAGACACATGTTTGTGTCAGGCCACTTAATGGCTTCGTGCCTTTTGAGACCAGAGGAAAGGCTGCTGTAGTCCAGCATCACATTTAAAATGATGCCTGTACATGCCTCATCTCAGGTTTGACGTTGGCCAGCTGATAAAAAGGTCCTCTCTTGGGGCTAGTGCTATTTTGATCTCCCTTGCCAGAGCCTTGCCCCATCCTTTCTTTGCTTGTGTCTGTTTTTTATAAGTCTTCATCGAACCTGCTGGAACCCCTACTGTGTTCCAGAGCTGGGTCTGCTGCTTCACGGAACAGCTTTATTTTGTATCAAGTCAACTTCTCCGGACTGCACAAAAAAATGGGATTCTCTAAAAATGATTTTACGTAAATCTTTCCAGTGTTTTGCTTACTTTCCATATAAGTGTATGGAAGTGTTTTCATAGAATATAAGGCAGAAGTGATGGGGTTTCTTTACCAAACACCAAAATGATGGAGTAGAAAGACTGGGAAGTTTGCAGGCAGCTCCTTGCAGACTGAGACTGAGCAAAGGTGATACCCGTTTAGAGCCTCTTGCCCATCTGTGGTCCTGAGAGGATACTTGTGAGAACCAGCAAATAACACAAGTGCCTCACCCCATAGTTTATTATAAATGCACTTCTGCGAGGGATTTGTCCTTTGTCCTCTATGCTCCGCCATAGTGAACTACTTTGCTTCCTCAGCCCCACCACGCACTTAGTTTCACAGCTTTTGCCACACATTTTCTCTTCTAAGAATCCATTCTCTCCTTTCTGTCTTAATTCCTATTAATTGGCCATCAACTTAGATGTCATTTTTTTAATGTTTATTTTTGACAGTAAGAGAGGGAGGGAAAAGGTGGGTGGGGGAGAGGCAGATAGCGAGAGGGGGACAGAGGATCCAAAGCAGGCTCTCTCCTGACAGCAGAGAGCTCAATGCAAGGCTTGAACTGAGGAACCATGAGATTATGACCTGAGTAGAGTGGTCACTTAACCAACTGAACCATCCAGGCACCCCAGATGTTATTTCTTCTACAAACCCTTCCTTCTATTTTTCTGCCATACTGGCAATATTAGATGTGTCTCCTATATTTCTCACATACTTAGCACTACAGTACCACTTAGCACTTCATATCTTAATTGGCTTCTGACTTATTTCTTCTTTTTTATTTTTAATGTTTATTTTTGAGAAACAGAGTGCAAGTAGGAGAGGGCCAGAAATAAAGGGAGACACAGAATCTTGAAGAAGCCACCAAGCTCTGAGCTGTCAGCACAGAACCCATTGCTGGGTTTGAACTCACAAACCGTGAGATCATGACCTCAGCCAAAGTCAGATGCTTACCCAACTGAGCCAACCACGTGCCCTTTCTGACTGGTTTCTGTTCCCATATCAGACTCTAAACTTTAAACTTTGGGGGCAGAGGATATGCCCCCAGTCCCTGACATGCTGTTATCAAAGACCCAGAAGATTGTGTGGTGTGGACTAGCTGATCATTATCCACACACTGAATGTCTCTTGGTTGGAAATGTATTCAACTCTGTATTAGATTAAAAAAAAAATCCCACTGGATTTTAGATCAGGGTTAGAGAAGGTAGGTTTAAAGAAAATAGAATGTAGGGGCACCTGGTTGGCTTAGAGGAGACTGTGGGTCTTGTTCATGGATTTGTGAATTCCCAAGACCTATGTTGGATGTAGAGAGACTTTAAAAAAGAATGTAAATTTGTTGTCCCAGGTCACTGAGTTTTATTGATGTACAAATCCGTTCACTGAAGGTTTTTTTTTTTAATGACATGCTTATTTTTTTGTGAGAGTACATTGAAATCTTGATACAGTTGAAGAGTTATAGGGAACTATGTTGGGCTCCTCACTAGCGGGTAACACATTGTGCTTTTAGAAAGATTTGTTGCAAGGGGGTGCCTGGGCGGCTCAATCAGGTGAGCATATGACTCCTGATTTGGCTCAGGTCATGATTCAAGGGTTCAAGCCCAAGTCAGCCTCCATGCTGAGTATGGAGCCTGCATAAGATTCCCTGCCCATCCTCCTCTGCCTCTCTCCCCTTGCATTCTCTTTCTCTAAAAGGGAGGAAGAAGATCTTTTGCAGATACTTGGTCTTGCTTTGGTTACTTGTTTTAAGTGGTTAATCTCTGTACCCATATAGGATCTGAACTCAGAACCTCTAAATCGAGTCATATGCTCCACCAACTGAACCAGCCAGATGACCCTTTAATAGTATTTTAACTTTATATTTTGGGGGAAGCTCTTCTTTTTATTCTTAAAAAA
>PJEM01015640.1:0-29174 GCA_004023845.1 Helogale parvula
AAATGAAAATAATTCTGAGCAGTTTTCTGTTAGTAGCAGTTCCTGATGTAAAATTATTATTTCCTGTGAAGAATATCATATTTTAAATTTGTTTACATTTATTTATTTTTGAGAGGCAGAGACAGACCATGAGTGTGGGGTGAGGGGCAGAGAGAGAGGGTGACACAGAATCTGAAGCAGGCTGCAGGGCTCTGAGCTACCAGCATAGAGCTCAACGTGGGAGTCGAAGCCATGAACCATGTGATCATTACCTGAGCTGAAGTTGGACGCTTAATCGATTGAGCCACCGACATGTCCCAAGAATATAATACTTTCCGATATGTGTAATATATATACTTATGAGAGAAAGAGAGGTTGCAAGTGTGTGAGGGACAGAGAGAGAGAGAGAGAGAGAGAGAGAGGGAAGTGGAGCTCCCTCAAAATGGGGTTCATGTTTTTACCTGAAAGAGGCCTCCTGTTCACCTGAAGCTGGGCTGGTCTTCACCCAAAGAGGCTTGAGCTCAACTGATGTGGGGCTTGAACTCAATGAACTGTAAGATCATGATCTGACCCAAAGTCCAATTCTTATGCAACTGAGCCACCCAGGTGCCAAATAGAGACTAATTTATTTTAAGTGAATGAAATATATTAATGAAATTTATAAACCTTAATACTTTATTTTTCTTTTTTGGCTTACACTCTGAAGGTTAATCAAAGCACTCCGACATTTGTTTTAGCAGTGAGATATCGCCTTATGTTTTTACCATTTGTTTTTTCAAATCTGTATATTATTAATATTTCACTGTAACTCTGTCCAACCTACATAATCTAAGAAACATGTATTTCCTTACATTAGTACAGGCTCATAGGTAGCTACATATTTTTAATAACTAAAAAGTAAACCATAAAGTCATATGAAAATTTATTTTTACATAGATCTCTCTATATATATTCTTATGAATTATTTTTATTTTAATTTTGTTGGCTTCACAGTTAATTTTTTCCATGATAATGGACTCATAAAACAGCCCAGTCTTTCCATGATGCAAATAATTCTTTCGAATGTTACAAAAATTAATAAAAATAAATAAAAATACAGGATTTGTGGAGCGTTATGTAGAAAATATGTCCAAAACAACACTATCTACATTTGACATCACATTGTTCATACTCTAAATCATAGAATTTTATTTTTTTGTCTTCTCCAGGCAGTGGCAGGGTCATCAAATCAATGTAGTCAAACAATGTACCCTGATCAAAATATAGCACACACTCATTTGTAATAAATCTGTCAAAAGTCAGCTGAGTGAACTGTTATTTATCATATAATCGACCTCATATGCAAACACACGCACAAAACTATAACATGACTATTACACAAAACTTATTCTTGTTCTTCAGCGAGATAAAGTGTAACTTTGTTAGACAAAAATAAGCATTTAAGATTCCAGATCTGGGCAATTAATTGGCTCAGGTACTTAAGTGTCTAACTCTTGATTTCAGATCTCAGAGGTCCTGGGATCAAGCCTCGCACTGAACTCCATGCTGACAGTATGTCACCTACTTGGGATTTTTCTCTATCCCTCTCTCTCTGTCCCTCCCCCATGCTGTCTTTTTCTAAATATAAATAAAGAAATTTTAAAAATTAAAAAAAAAGTATCAAGATCAAGCTGGTAAGAGAAATTAAAAAATCCGAAAATGTCTATGGCAAGCCCCATAAAAGCTAATTCAAATGCTATACCCACTATCATAAACAATTGGGAACATTTAGTCAAAATTAGATACTGTGGTCATCTTCTGGATTGTTGACATACCACCATGTGTAGTCTGCAGACTCTCTGGAGCTTTAGGAATGACTGAAATGGGGCTCATGAGGAAAGACCGGGTCACAAAGACTGCTCATGGAGTGGAAATATTGGAGCAAATTCAGATGACTGATGGATGACTTCAAGTTAGTGCAATTAATGAACCTGCTTAAAACTATAATCAGATGTGTTTTAGACCCTCCATAGAAACCTATGTAGGCTAAATAGAAAACACATACTTTCTAAAGAACTCGCCTGCACACACACAATACATGGACTGGAAAGTTTATTGTGATAGTTGAAAATAACACAGGAGTCACTTTAACTCTTTATGTACCATGTAGTCTTCTTCGCTCCCACACAGCATTCCCACACTCCTTGCTTGGTGAGAGTTACAGACCCCTGACTCATTCTTGTACTAACACATTGCTTAATTATGATGCTTGTAACTCTTATCTTTCCCTCAAGAATGGACAATACATTTGTTATTTACTCACAGTGTATTTAGAGCACTTCAAACTATGACTAATGCATAGAAGTCAGTCTCTAGATGTAGAACTCAATTATCTTTAATTTTTCTTCTGAGGTAATAAATAGAAATCTTTAATGTTGACAATTTAATTCAGAGGAACCACATAGTACACAATAAACTTAAGAAAAGGTACTGCATAACTTTTTACATAGCCTATGAAAAGCATATTTTACATCTCTGTTCCTCAGGCTATAGATCAAGGGGTTCAGCATGGGGATAACAAGAGTGTAAAATATGGACGCCACTTTATCAGTGTCAGAGGAATGACTGGACTCAGGTTGCACATACATAAATATCAGAGTCCCATAGAACACTGTGACTACTGTCAAGTGGGACCCACAGGTGGAAAAGGCCTTATATCTCCCCTCAGTGGAGCTCATCCTGACGATGGTTGCCAGGATCAGCAAGTAAGACACAACAACTATAGGAAAGGATGAAATCATATTTAAAACTGAGAAACTCAAAATCATCAATTCAATTTCATGTGTACTTGAACAGAGCAAAGATAACAAGGGGAGAGAGTCACAGTAGAAATGGCTGATGACATTGTAGCCACAGAAGGATGAAGTAAAAATATTTACAGTGACTAACAGAGACACAAACGTACTGTAGAAATAGGGGATTGCCACCAGCACCTGACACACCCTTTGTGACATGATGACTGGATAGTACAGAGGATTACAGATGGCCACGTAGCGGTCATAGGACATAGCCGACAGAATGAAAAGCTCACTAATGATGAATATAATGTAGAATGCTCCCTGTGTGGTACACAAATAATAGGAAATTGTGTTTTCTTCCACAACAAAACTTACTAACATTTTTGGCCCTACAGTTGTTGAATAACCCAGATCTGTGAGAGCCAGGTGCTTGAGAAAGAAGTACATGGGTGTTTGCAGTCTGGAGTCCACCGTGGTGAGGATGATCATGCCCAGGTTGCCCACCACTGAGACTGAGTAGATGATGAGAAAGAGTCCAAATAGTGGAGCTTGCAGTTCAAGACGTTGTGTGATTCCCATGAGAATGAATTCATTCATCACTGTCAGGTTGTGCTTTTCCATCCAGGTTTATTGGAAAGTCTATCCTGAATAGATAATCAGCGTAGTAATTAGTTTTCATGTTATATCACCTGGTAGTGTTTTATCCTGAATATAAGTAAAATAACAGTGTCAGGAGTCTCAGAAAGCAACAGAAATGTACAATATTGTAATATACTACAAATACGTTTATAGAAATCCACGTTTACCTCACATAAGACATTGCCTATAAGATTGTGAACTTCTGATAAACTGCTCCATACCAAGTACACACCTCCTTTTGTGAGAAATACTGAATTATTTTAAGAAAAACTGTTAAGTGGCGCCTGGGTGGCTCAATCGATTGAGTGTCCAACTTCAGCTCAGTTCAAGATCCTGCAGTTGGTGGGTTAGAACCCACTTCAGGCTCTATGCTGATGACTCAGAACCTGGAGCCTGTTTTGGGCTTTGTGTCTCCCTCTCTCTGTCTCTCTGCCCCTCTCCTGCTCACGCTTTATCTTTCTCTGTCTCAAAAATAAATAAACATTTAAAAAAATTTAACAAAAGAAAAACTGTTAAATGAACAGGAGAAACAATATAAATGTCATTTAGGAGCAATGGTGAATGGTGAAAGAAAAAAAAGATGACATGGTCAGTGCTGATTTCCTGCGAGATTAAGATGAAGGGCTTTTTCTGTTGAGTTCGACATCTAGGCTTTTCCTCTTGAGTTTGACAAAGCACCAATTTTTTTTTCATAGTTTACTACCTGTTTCACTGATCAGATCATTGTTTTTTGAAGATATCCTCTTTGAGACAATTACGCTTGCTTTCTGTCAGATTCCACTAGTAACTGAACATGCTGTACATTTACCCTCACTCTAACATTGTATATTAAAAGTCTCTTAATCTCCAAACTTTCCATTTCACATCTTACTATGAGCTGGAATTTCTCTTTTTGCTCATTATGAAGTAGAAAAAATTTCACATTAATCAAATAACTATTACAATAGTATTGAGAAGGAAATGAGAAGAATCTAGTCCCTAATGACTGAGAATTTAAGTATCAAATGAACACCTGAACACGTACCCTTTTATATTCTGCCATATTTAAATTTTTAAATTATTTTTAACAAGCTTTTGAATATTTATTTATTTTTGAGAGAGAGAGGTCACAGTGGGAGGTGCAGAGAGAGGCGAAGAGAGAGAATCACAAGACGGCTGCACACTGTCAGCACAGAGCAGGATAAAAGGCTTGAACTCATTGTGAAATCGTGACCTGATTGGAAACCAAGAGTCAGAAACTTAACCGACTGAGTCACCCAGGCGCCCCTCTTTTTATTCTTGACACTTTATTGTGCACTATGGTTGCTCAGTTTTTACCTGTGTTATTTGTATGATCAAGATTTTACATGGATCATACATTTACATATGCAATATGGCAGTGACATTTCAAAAATGCTTATTAGCCTTTGTGAAGATACTTGAACAAGTAATCTAAAGAGAAAGGAGACCACTCTTATTCTGTCGTGCATTATCAATAGTAGCACATAGAAGCGAATCAGAAATCCTAATGTTTTGCTCTGCTTTGACATGAAATAAAAGTGTTACCTTGTAAATGTCACCAAAACTCTTTGGATATTGGTAGAACACAGCGCCACATGAGATATTCTGTTTACCTGTGTTCTAACATCTGTCTTGGCTTCCCCATGTGCTTCATAAGATCTGAGATCATTTTATGGATTCTTTTTTGTCCTCTGGGACTCTCCCTGAGGATATGCTGAGCAATTTCTTGATAGTCCCTGAAGCATTGAAGCTTTATAGAATGTAAGGGGGGATGTTTATTAATTGTCTTGAGCACTTTGTTCACAGCAGTGAGTTAGAATTTTTGTTAGTTTGTGTATTACATTCATACATTTTACTCCTGATTAGCTTTTATTTCCCCCCCTGCTTTGATCGTTAATTTGATGTGTGCATTTGTCTAGGCTCTGGTGCCCAGTTGTTAAGTCAAATATTAGTCTCTATGTTATTGTAAGTATATTTTTTACATGTAATTAAAATTTAAATTAATAGACTTTGAAAATAGCCATGTACCCTCCAGAATGTAGGTGGATCTCATTCAATCAGTTGAAAGCCTTACAGAACAAAAAATGAGGTCCCCCAAAGGAATTATAGTCCAGATTGCAATATAGAAAATCTACCTCAGTTTCCCCTCTTTGTAGTCAAGACTGCAGTATCAACTCTTGAAATGCTGGGCTGATTCAGATTTTGCCTTGCTAATCCAACAATCATATTTATTAACTTCTCAAAATCTCTCTCTTCCAAACTTATATTATCATATATTGTATACAATTATGCCTTTACTAATATATAAAATATTTTATGCGTGTGAAACACACACACACATATATAACACATATATATAACATATAGGGAAATTGTTTAACATATGTTATCTGTACCCCAAGCTTGCCAGTATTCCTCCAGTTCTACAATGGCGTCCTTAGATAGATGAGACAACAGATTCCTTAAATGGATGATCCACAGAATCCTTTTTACACACTGTCTTATTGTATTATTTAAATGAATAGATGAGCTACAAGTAATAATATATTGTGTATATAAGATGTGTCCTTAACATTTTTTCCATTAAAATTTTTTTAGTGTTTAGTTTTGAAAGAGATAGAGAGACAAAGACAGAGAAACATAGAGACACAGAGACAGAGAGAGCACATGTAGGTGGGAGAGGAGCAGAAGGAGAAGGAGAGAGAGAATCAGAAGCAGGCTCCGATTTCTCTATGCAAACCCAATGTGGGGCTTGAGCCAATGAACTGTGAGATCATGACGTGAGCATAAATCAAGAGTCAGATTCTCAATTGATTGAGCCATCCAGGTGCCCCTTATATATTTATTATTTTCATCACATTTCACCACAATAGAGAGTAACTAATATTAGTCTCACTTTTCTCTCTCTTACAGTATATTCTCATTATATGCTCAGGTACTTTCTTTCATTTTATTTGTCTGTATTACATTTCAATATTTCTTGTTTCTTGTACCCATTTGAATTCTTTTTTCTGCCTTGTTGCCTGCTCTACTGGGCTTGACATGTATCCTACAAGATCAATATATTCTGCAAAAATGTATTTTATGTACATGTTTTGCTATGATATTTTGCTGTAAATTATGTTGTTGCATTTTAAGCCACATTTCCTACTTGTGATGTTTTCATGCTGTGATTTTTTTTTTGCTTTACTTTATTACAGTCAAGAGCATATTACAAGTTTTATGAATCTATTCTTTGTTGGTATTTGCATGTCTCCAACCTCAGTTATCGCCAGCACTACTACAACAGGCCTCAATAAAAAGCCTTGACTTGCCATGTTAATATGTTGCAAACAAAATTATCTATGGTGTACATTTCACGTATCTGTCTCCATATGTGTCTGTATGTTGATATACATATAGATTCAACTAAATGTATGCATATGACCCCACATAAGCACCCACACAATAGGAAGATCCCTTGGAATGATAAAATAATTCATTTAATCTTGTTAAATATTTCAGATTGGTTGTAACAGTCCCAATATGCTCTGTCACCAGCAAATAGAAGAGGTTTTTGGGTCTTCACACCTATGACAGGTGTCTGGATTGTGTTCTTTCTTATTAATTGGATAATACTTAAAATGTGTGCCTACTACTGACTTTCCCCCTTGTTTTTGGTTTGGCTTCTTGGCATGTTTGTTAATAAAGTAAAACAACGTTAAGTAAATATCATTGAAAATAATAAACTGCACCTGTATAACTTGTAAAATTTAATAAACTTTGACATATGTATGTATCTGAAAATCTCCAAAACAGCAAATATAATAAATATATCATCACCTCCAAGGTTTCTGAGTATCTGTAAGTAATCATTCCAGTCTACTCCATGCTCCCCCATAATGCTCCAGTCAGACTTAAATTTAATTTCTTTAACATTTTATTATATTGAAATAGTTATAGAATTAGAAGAAGATGGAGCAAAAAAGCAGAGAGCTTTTATGTCTCACTTGGTTTCCCCTAGGGGCAACAACTTGCATAAATATAGAACAATACTGATCGTACCATGGAAATCATGAGGTTCATATTGGTACAGTACCCTGCCTGTAATCAGGTAACCAGTTCATGTTCCCATTTTTGTGTCTGTGCAGAAATATTATATATAAATATATGCATATATATGTATATAACATGCACACACATGCACACACATATGCAATTTTTATCAGATGTGCACATGCATGTAATCAGCATAACAATCAATATACAGACTTATTCCATTACCACGTGGGCCATTTATGTTATTCTTTCATAGCCAACCCCTCTTTCCTACCCTCATTCTCGTGTCCTTAACCTCTGTCAGCCATTAATCCATTTTCCATTACCATAACTCCATTGTGAAAGAACTTTTTCTGGATACAGAATTCTCAGTTGACAGTTATTTTGTTTCAATACTTTAATGATGTTGCTCCATTGTCTTCTCACCGAAGTGTTTCCAATGATAAATTTGTTATTCTTTTATTTGTTCCTTTGTATATATAATGTCTCTTTTTGACAGCTTAAGTTTTTTATTTACCACTGGCTTTGAGAAATTTGATGATGATGTGCCTCCAGTTAGTTGTCTACATGTTTCTAGAATCTGGGGTTTGTCAATCTTCTTGATTCTGAGGTCCTTTAATTTTTATCTTGTTTGATTATTTTCACCTATATTTTCTTCAAATAATTTTAATGACATTCTTCTTTGGGGAAACAGTCACATGCATATTTGCTCCCAGATGATTACTATTCTTTTCACTCTCTGTATTTCATTTTGATACATTTTTATTGCTGTATCTATAGAATCACTAACCTTTTCTTCTGTGAAGTCTAATATATTGAGAATACAATCTCGTTTATCTTTCACCTAGAACATGGTACTTTTCATCTCTAGAAATTGAGTTTTTTTGTGTCTAGTTACCTTTTTAAAAATATGATATACAACTATAATGAGTATTTTTTGCCCTTGTTTGATATTTCAAATGTGTGTGCAAGTTCTTGAACAGTTTCCATTGATTGCTTATTCATTGTGGATTGTGTATTCCTGCTTCTTTGTATGCCCGATAATTGCAGAAAGTATTTCATTTTTTTGTGAATTTTCTTTATGGACACTGGATAAATTTGTAGTTTAAATAAATTTCTTGAATTTTTTCTAAGATATAGTTATTAGGAAATAGTTTAATCCTTCCAGCAATTGGTTTTAAAATTTCTTAGGTGGGACCACAGCACTGTGCAGTTTAAGAGACTAAGTATTCTCCTTTACTGAAGGACGCCCTTCTTGAGTTCTCCACCTAAAGCTCCATAAACGATGAACTTCCAACTCTTGTATAATACATTGGTGCAATTTCTACCTCTGTTTGAGTTCTGGGCGCTGCTACCTCTATCTCCTCAGATGATTCTTTCTTTCTCTTGGGTAATTTCCCCTTGCATGCACCGATCACTAATCTGCTCAATATTGAGGGGGGTTTCTTGGCAGAGATGCAGTGTCCTCTTTTGATTCAAATATCTTAGTGTTGTCACTCTGTCTTGCAAAGTTGAGGTATGGTTAGTCTTACTGCACTCTCAGCCTTGTTTCTTCAACTCAGCAGGACGGTGGGGCAATCATTGGATTCACCTCATTTGTTCCTCATCCATCAGGGAAACTGGCCTTAACAGCCTGGTGTCAGTGTTGTGACAACTTGTTTCATATATCTCATCTTTTTTGTTTGTTTTGTTTTTGGTTTAATGGGAAGTGAAGCCCAGTATTAATTGAAAGTAGGAAAGAGTTTTCAGCCTTAAAACTAGACTTTCCATTTTTTAAAATATTAATCTTTTTTTAAAGGCTCATATAACTCACATAAATATAAAGAAATATTATTGAAATTTTCTTAAAAATATGCTAAGAAGCTAATCACTTCTATCCTCTGACTGTTCTTACCCTGGATTAAACCTCTACTCTCTTCCAACAGTATCACAGTCAACCCCTTCAGCATTTTCCATTTCCAATCTAAGAGTCTGGCATCTTTTATTTGCACAGCAGACATATCTGCCCCTTGGTCAAAGATAGATCAGATCACTCCTTAGCTCAAACTTCTCCAAAGCCTTTTTTTATCATTCAGAATATAGAGCAAGTTTTGCAATTGCCTCCATACCCTTACTAGGTTAAATTCCAGATTATGCGTTCATCATATCTCTTTTATTTCCTAATCATGTTTATGCTCCCACATCTTTGACTCTCTTGTTCCTCTGGATATGAGTCATTGGCCATTGAGGAACTGCTTCAGTGACCACTGTGTCTCTGCAGAACAGACTTCTGCCAGGTGACCTCAGAGTCTACTCACTCAACTCCCCAAGTGTTTGTTTAATGCCATCCTCACAGAGTGCTCCTGGCAACATTTAGTTAAAATGTGACCACCATCCTGACCGCTTGCTCTATTCCATCTTCATATTGCTCAATAATTGTATTACACTGTACAAGACATTTCTATTTCTGCCTATTTTCTGAAAACCTCATAGAAGGATTTTGGTTGTTAAACTTCATAATATGTTTATTTCCTTGATTAATTCGTTTATATAATATCTATCAAGCATCTTTCTTTGCGTGTACAGCCATTATAACAATTTGATGGTTATTCAACAAATGAAGCAGCAAATTCCCATTATAACCCAGCAAATCTACTTCTAGATATATACCCCCACATGTTGAAAACCACTGGTGCTCATAGCAGCATTATTCACAATAGTTAAAAGGTAGAAACATTCTGAATGTCCATCAACTGGTCCATCAACTGATGAATGGATAACAGATGTGCTATATCCATACAATGGGATATTAGAAAACCATACAAGTAAAGGAGTATTGATATATGCTTTAACATGGATGAACCTTTAAAACACTCTGCTAAGTGAAAGAGTATAAAAAGACACATAGTGTATATATTGTACAATTCCATTACATGAAATATCCAGAATAGGAAAATCCATAGAGACAGAGAGCAGGTTAGTTGTTTGTTCAAAAACAGTGAATTAATTCTGAAGAGACAATATCTTCAGGGACATATTTTTAGCTGGTATTCAAAAGCATTCTACACCTCATGGAATAAATGCGTGTTTGGAAAAAATGTCTATTTTCTAAATATGTGCTAGTAAATAAAAGTCTTTCTATATGTGAAGAAAAATATGAGAAATTTTTCTTACTGTCTTTATACTTCTACATATTGTGCTAAACTCTATTCTGTCCCCGTGATTTATTTATTTATTTTTATATTATTTTATATTTATATTATTTTATATGATTAGTGGAAATGATCTACCCTGGACTGTGAAATTTTTACTTCTTCCCTGCTGAAGACCCTACAAACATGTAAAAAGAATACAGTGAGCAGAGATTTATCATTGAACCTTCACTATGAAACTACTCTAAGAATAGAAATGAGAATTAAACCATTCCCCACCCTTGCCCACCCCTGCCAGCAGAGCATTCAACATTAAAAAGAGGACAATAAAGATGTACTATAATTATAGATAAATGGTATTTGAATTTAAATATATATTTAAAAACTGAAGTTGAGGGGAAATAAAGTGAGTTTTAGAAACAGCTACTAAATAAATGAGATGAATATTCAATTTATAATTATTAAATTTTGTTTTTAGTTAAATACGCTTTCTCCCTCTCTCTCTCTCTCTCTCTCTCTCTCTCTTTCTTTCTTTCTTTCTATTATTTAAATCTAGGATAGTTAACACACAGTGTAATAATGATTGCAGGAATAGAATTTAGTGATTCATCACTTACATGCTCTTCCCAACAAGTGGCCTCCTTAATGCCCACCATCCGTTTATCTCATCCCCTTACCCGACACCCCTCCAGCAACCCTCAGTTTGTTCTCTGTTTTAGATGGTCTCCTACTCTGTTTTTATGCTATTTTTTTGCTTCCCTTCTCCTATATTCATCTGTTTTGTGCCTTAAATACCATATATGAGTGAAATTATATGATGTTTGTCTTTCTCTGACTTATTTTGCTTCACTTAATACATTCTAGTTCTAACCATGTTGTTGTAAATAGCAGGATTTCGTTCTTTTTGATTGCTGAGTAATATTCCATTATATATACACACCACATTTTCTTCATCCATCAGCCAACGGACATTTGGGCTTTTTCCATAATTTGACTATTATTGATAGTGCAGCTGTAAACATTGGGTGCATGTGCCATTGTGAATCATACAGTCTCTACAGCAAATGGTGCTGGGAAAACTGGACAGAGGCATGGAGAAGAATGAACCTGGACCACACTTTTACACCATAAACAACAATTAATTCAAA
Organism: Helogale parvula; assembly: GCA_004023845.1. Taxonomy (NCBI): domain Eukaryota; kingdom Metazoa; phylum Chordata; class Mammalia; order Carnivora; family Herpestidae; genus Helogale; species Helogale parvula. The sequence continues at coordinate 11,713 of PJEM01015640.1, forward strand.
ATGGTTGAAAGTTCTAAAGGTAAGAGAAAAAAAAAACATCAAAATCTTAGAGGAGAAAACAGGCAATAACTTATTTGACCTCAGCCACAGCAATTTTTTACATGACTTGTCTCTGGAGGCAAGGAAAACAAAATCAAAAATGAACTATTGGGACCTCATCAAGATAAAAAGTTTCTGCACAGTGAAGGAAATAACCAGAAAAACTAATAGGAAACCAACAGAATGGGAGAAGATATTTGCAAATGACATATCAGATAAAGGGTTAGTATCAAATACCTTCAAAGAATTTACCAAACTCAACAATAAAAACCAAATAATCCAGAGAAGAAATGGGCAGAAGACATGAATAGACACTTTTCCAAAGAAGACATCCAGATGGCCAACAGACACATGAAATGATGTCCAACATCACTCATCATCAGGGAAATATAAATGAAACTACAACAAGATACTACCTCACACCTGTCAGAATGCCTAAAACTAACAACTCAGGAAACCACAGACAATGGCAAGGATGAGGAGAAAGGGGAACCCTTTTGCACTGGTAGGAATGCAAATGGGTGTAGCCAATCTGGAAAGAAGTATGGAGGTTCCTTAAAAAATTAAAAATGAAGGTACCCTATGGCCCATCAATTGCACTACTAGGTATTTATCCCAAGGATACAAAAATTCACTTTAATTTTAGGCAAAAGACATATTTTGGCTTTAAAAATGTCAAGGCTTGTTCTTTGCTTAAATCTGTATTTGTGCAGATATTAATTTAAGTTACAATCTCCATTAGATGTGATATTAGTTATTCAAGGGACATTCTGACTGTATTTTAAAGCGTCTTTCAAGCTTGTAGTTAAGGAAGAGGGGCAACCCTCTTACTAGTCAGACTTTATGCTGTGATGGAGGCATTATGTGGTGAAATCAATGCTATAATAGTTTGCTTCTGTCCAACTCCAACTAAATAGGTGATCTGAATTAAGGAGGGCACTTGTGATGAGCACAGGTGATGTAAGGAACTGTTGAATTACTATATTGCACACCTGAAATTAATACTACCCTGGGTGTTAACTAGCTGGGATTAAAATAAAAACTAAAAAAAAAATAATAAAGAGAAAGTTGGAGGCAAAAAGAAAAAAAATGAAAATGTGACTCACAAATAACATCGTTCCTTTTAATGATATTTGTAAGTTTAAGAAACAAATGGCATATTTGAAACAGAATTTGTAAAGATTGTAGAAATGTTTGTGTAATTTTTTAATATAGAGGTAACTAGAAAATGCTATGGAAACCTGCTATGATTTGAGGTTAAATTTTTTGAAAATTATTTAATTAGTTACACATAGTATCATATTCGATATTTTAAGGTTCCAAGTGAAAGAAAATAATCATGAAAATCTTAAGGTCTTGGGCGTGAATTTTCTTAACAATATTCCATTTTTAGAGATTGTGGCTTTATTTTATTCAAAGAGTAAACACTTGCTGCATCATAACAAAAATCTAGATTCCACCAAAAATTATAATAATATATTCACAACCTTGGATTCACCCAGAATGTTTGGTTATTCAGAGCAGAATATTAAAAAGATGGCTGGGTGCACCTGGGTGGTTTAGTTGGTTAACCCTCCAACTCCACCTGAGGTCATGATCTTGGGGTTTGTGGGTTTGAGTCCCACATGGGTTTCTGTGGTGACAGCTCTGAGCCTGGAGCCTGCTATGGATTCTGTGTCTACTCCTCTCTCTGCCTCTCCCTTGCTCATGCTCTGTCTCTCTTTCCTTCTCAAAAATAAATATATAAATAAACTTATGAATATACTACAAATTAGTGATCCATTTTTATTGTGAAATATTAGAATGGTTTCAATGTGAAGATTTTAATTTTTTGAAAGTAAGGAGCATTGTTTTTATTTCATTACAAATCCCCTTCTTCAGTCTATTCTCTTTTGATTCCCCAGAAAAATACGTCTCTTTGCTTCCATTAAGTGAAAAATCAATTTTCATAGATTATATAAAATAACAGATAACACAAATAACAGTTTTTTATAACAGTAACTCTATAGTATTTAGTGTAAGTTTAATTACATGTAAGTTTTACAGTTTTTTTTTAAAATATGAACTCTATAGTATTAAATGTAAGTTTAATTAAATGTAAGGTTTTTTTTTTCATTCACATGTGTAACTACACCTTTTATTACTTATTTGTTTTTAATTGTTTATTTGTTTTCTTACATTACTTAGTGTAATAATGGTTTCAGGAATAGAATTTAATGGCATATCACTTACATACATTGTTCAAACAAACTTTTGAATTTTAGCTATCCTGATGACAGCTGAAATTAGTGACATCAGAATATATTCCTTATTAACATTTACCTAATGAAGAATTTTTTGAACACATTTATGTATTTTTGGCTGTTTTGATACCCTCTTTTGTAAGGTGTTTCTTCTGGTGTCTTGTGCCCCCCAGCCCACCTGTTTTATTCCCTCCAAATAGGCTGCCTGTCTTGTTCATCTTCATTGTAAGAGTTAGGTAATTTGTTGTTTTGTTTTGTTATCCTGTCTAGTTTTACAAATTAGTTTTAAAAAGTGAGAGTATTTGAAATGTGATCTCTTTGGGTATTTTTCCACTTTCTTATGGTATATTTTCATTAATACAAATTTTTAATCTAAATGGAGTACTGTTATCAGTTAATGTTATTATATTTTGAACCTTGCTTAAAGAAACTTTGCTAATCCCATCATGAAGATATTATTTAGGAAATTTTTGGTTTCATCTTTCACATTAACTTTTATAACAGATCCCAATTAATTTCTATATGTAGTATGTAAATGACCAATATTCCTGTTTTACATAGGAACCTAACTGAACTAGGTTAATTTACCGAGAAGCCTTATATTCCTCACTACTTAGCCGCAGGGCTTTTGTTTCAAAACAAGTGGTATTACACACGTGAGTATCTTGGACCTTATTTTTATTTTATTGAACTCTCTGTAAGTATGTGCATTAATTACACATTTAAAAAATAATCCAGCTTTAGTAAAGACATTGTGTTCTCTCATTAGAAGTCCTCTGAAATCCTTTTTTTTAGATATTGCCCTGGCTATTCTAGATCCTTTGTATACCATATAATTTTTATACCAACTTAAGCACTAAAAATATTGTTGGAATTTTGATTGTTACTGCATTAAATCTATAGGAAATTTTAGAGAAAACTGGTTTCATTACAACATTTATATCTTCCAATCAATGGACTTGATCTATTAACATTTATCTCTCCTTTAAAACTCAGTAACATTTTTTGTAGTGTCTAGCAATGGAATCATACAAATTATTTATTAGGTTGTTCTGAAGTGTTATTCAGAATTTTTCTAGTGTAGTTGATAGTTAAATTTTTCAATTTTATCTGTTTTTTTGTTAGTGGATAGCAAAATAATTGATCTTTCAAATACTGAATCTATGTCCAACAATCTTGTACAACTCACTTATTATTTATAATATTTCTTTGGATTTTTAATGTATACAATTATTCCACTTGAATATAGCCAAACTTTTATTTCTCCTTCTCTATGCATATACACATTCACATACCGTAATGGAACAGAAATCTAAAATGTCATCTACCACAGGGAAATAGAGTTAAAGTGTCATTAAGACAGATAGTGTTGATTATCTATTGATATAATATGCTCAGCCAAAGAAACAATAAAGGCCATCCTTCATATGTCAGTACATTAATGTGGTGAGTCCTGGTATTTAAATGGTATCCAGTCCACACAAAAAATATTAGATAAAAGATATAAGAAAGCCTTACAAAAATTATCTAATGGCAGATGTATTAAAGCAGACGTCTCTTAAATTGTAACATAATTACTTGGCAATATGAGAACAGAAATCAGACATCCGTGCTTTGCAATAATACTTAAGGACAAATTAAAGTTGATAACAGAAGAATTATCACTAATTGAACTCTTATAAGTTGAAAACAGAAAAACATTTCTAGTTTTCCACGACTTTTACACAGTTCTCCTTTCTAAGACTTATGACTTATAGAAACAATAGTCTATAATCTAATTTATTTTATAGATATAGATATAAATAGATGGGATAGATAGAAAGATAGATAGATAGATAGATAGATAGATAGATATAAATTCTACATAGGAAGTTTGTGCAGATTTTTCCATATCCTACGCAGGGCACCTTTCACCTCTTTGTTCCTTAAGCTGTAGATGATGGGATTCAGCATAGGTATTATTAACGTGTAAAATACAGAGGCAATTTTATCAGTATCAAAGGAATGACTGGATTTGGGCTGCACATACATGAAGAAAAGAGTCGCATATAATACCACGACCACTGTCAGGTGGGATCCACAGGTGGAGAAGGCCTTGTGCCTGCCCTCTGCAGAGTTCATCCTGAGGATGGCCCTAAGGATCAGGGTGTAGGAGACAAGCACTATCAGAAGAGAGGACCCCAAATTAAACGCTGAAAAGATCAATATTATCAACTCAACATCACGTGTGCTTGAGCACAGCAAAGTTAACAAGGGAAGACTGTCACAGTAAAAATGTCTAATGACATTATGGTCACAGAAGGATGACATAAAAATCTTTATGGTGGTTATCAGTGAAAGAAAGGCACTGTGGACATAGGGGACAGCTACCAGCACCCAGCACACCTTTTGTGACATAATAACGGTATAGAGCAAAGGGTGACAGATGGCCACATAGCGGTCATAGGCCATTGCTGACAGAATGAAAAGCTCACTGATGATGAACAAGATGAAGAAAGCTAGCTGGGTAGCACACCAGTTATAGGGAATTGAGTTTTGATTAGTGATGAAATTGACTAGCATTTTGGGTCCCACAGCTGTTGAATAGCCAAGATCAATGAAAGCCAGGTGTCTGAGGAAGAAGTACATGGGTGTTTGCAGCCTGGAGTCCACCATGGTGAGGATGATCATGCCCAGGTTGCCCACCACTGAGATCGCATAGATGATGAGGAAGAGCCCAAAGAAGGGACCCTGCAGCTCAGGCCAGTCTGTGATTCCCATTAGGATGAATTCTGTTAGCACTGTTTGATTTGGTTTGTTTATCCAGGTCATTAGGAGAATTGCTGTGGGAAGAACCATCAGGAGAGTCACTGGCATTCAGATGATAACATCTCTTGATGTTTTTAGTATCCAAAGTCACTATGGTTAAGAGAAATCCAAGTTTTAGAATTTTTTTCATGTTTATTTATTTTGAGAAAGAGAGAGAGAGACAGAGAACGTTGGGGAGGGCAGAGAAAGAGAGAGAGAGAGAATCCCTAGTTGGTTTTCACACTGTCAGCGTGAAGCCTGACGTGGGGCTGAAAGTCAAGAATTGTGAGATCATGATCTGAGCAGAAACCAAGAGTCAGACAGTTAACCAACTGAGCCACCCAGCCCCAAAATCCATTTTTTTAAATTTAAAATAAGACTCACTTACCTCCATCATTGAACCTGGAACCAAATTTAGAAGTTCTACAATAAAAAGATGTATAGTAGCCATTTTTGTTTTGTTTTGTTTTGTTTTTTTGGTGCCACATGCTGATAGGAAATTTATTTTCTTAAAATACTTATAATTGGTTAAACACATCATATTTTAGAAGGAATTATAATACAAGGAATGACCCTCTACTTCTTGCTCTTGAAAATTTAGTCTCAACTTCCAAGGAAAACCATTATTCACTCATTTACTAGGCTTTGATTTAATTCTGCATATTTAATGATACTCCTGTTCCTTTACCCATTTTGAGATTTTAAATTGTATTCTTATTCCATTCTACTTTTATTAGTTTTCAACATTGTTCAATGATTTTTATGATGATAGATAATAATTTAACTTGCAGAAGTCTCCCCATGCCCACTCTAATGCACATAAATAAATGTTATTTTCTCTAGAATAGTGCATCTGAATATTTAGCACTTGCCTGGGGTTTCTTCCGTTTCTGACTTCTAGTATGTTGCACACCAAGTAAGGCCTACATCTGCATCTATAAGTTATTCAATATAAGAAAGAAGTATTAGCAAACATTTCTACCACTACATTGACTTTAGCATTAATATCTCTGAAATGATGGGCCGAATAGGATAGTTGTATTTTCTAGCACATCTTAAAACAAGTAAAATTATTAAAATGCATTTGATAATATACGACCTTAAATCATCCAGTAAGTTGCTATAAATACACATCCAAAATAGAAGAATGACAATTCAAAGTAGGGGGAGCTATCTCAAAAGTCTTAGAGGCTGGCCAATAATATTGCATTACATAAAGGATTGAATGAGAAAGACAAGGGGAAATAGATATGGCATGACTCATTAGAAGTATTTAAAGTTTTACCTGTTTAAATGTGCCTGGACCAGGACAAATGATTGCTTGATTAGCATTAGACCAACTAGACATGGTAGTGATAGAGATGGAATACATCAACTATATTTCCATCTGAACATAATTCTTACACCTTTATGGCAACGTCCATCAAAAATACATAGAATGTGTTAGGTTATCACCTTTTATTTAAAAATTACACTTCATCTTCCTCTACTTTTCCAAATCCTTTGTCCTTCAGATTGTTTTTAAGGCATGTGCTTCCAAACTTTTATGAAAACAAAATCATTCATATATCTTACTATTCAAGGGGGAAAATGAGAACTCCACTTCAACTCAACCTAGGACACAAAATCATGTTTTTTTTTTAAAGTTCATCCATTGCTTCTGAGATAGTGAAAAAAGAGCATGAGCAGGAGAGGGACTGAGAGAGAGGGAAAGAGAGAGAATCCCAAGAAAACTCTGCTCCATCAGTGCAGAGCCTATCTCGGGGCTTGAACCCACAAATCATGAGATCATGACCTGAGGCAAACCTAGGAGTCAAATGCTTAACTATCTGAGCCACCCAGGAGCACCACAAAATTGTTCTTTTTAAAAATAATTATATAATTTTTTAAAAAGTATAATAAAAATATATAACAATAAAAGGAACCCATAATATTCAAGCTTATTCAAGCTTATGCCCTTATGGGGCATCTGAGTGGCTCAAACAGTTTAGTTTTATGACTCTTGACTTTAGCTAAGGTCCTGATCTCACGGACTGTGGGATCAAACCCCGAGTCCTGTGGTGATGACAGCGTAGAACCTGCCTGGAATTCTCTCTCTCCTCTCTTTGGCTCTCCTTCTGTTCATAGTATCTCTCTCTCTCTCAAAATAAATAAATATTTAAAATCATATTTAGGATTATAATTTCATACATATATATAATGTATAAATTCATCATCAATTTCAATTTAAAAATGTGTAAGAATTATAGGACACTTGTCCAAGCTGCATGGATCCCATGTTTGCCTGAATGGTTTATTTTTGGAAGCTATAATTAGAATTCATTCCATTTTCTGAGTGAATTAGGGGGAAAACTGAATATTTGAAGAAATGAAGAATTAGTACCATTTAGAATGGACAAAAGCAATAAAAATTAAGAATAAATGGGAAATTCCATAATGATGGAATATCTTTATAAAAACTAGACTGAATCTGCCCTTAATAGGTGAAAACTTAATACCTCTTTAGGAAGCATTATAAAAATCCTATATAAATTGTCAGAAATACTATGTTCCTGGATTGTGCAACTTAGTTATAAAAATGTCAGTTCTCTGCAAATTAATCTTATTTGCACTATGCCTTACAATCAAATTCTCTCTAAGGAAATTTGTAGAACTTGACACTGACTTAAAATATATCTTAAGAATGCAAATTACAAAGAATAAGCAAGAAATTTTGAAAAGACATGTGCTACCAGATGATAAAACTTATAAAGCTGGGTTATGGCATCCAACAATGGAATAGAATAGGGGGGATCTCAGAAGAAGACCCATGAGTGCACACAACTACAGTGTATGACAGCAGTATCATGGTAGGACAGGCATGCATGAGAGATATATTTATTAGAGCTGAGAAAATGATTGTCCTTAGAAAAGATGATGAAACTTGATGTTTAGTCATCCATATGGAAATCAACACTAGACTAGTCAAGGACTTAATGTCATAAGAAAATATTCAATTTTTATGACCTGAGAAATTAGAACCACTCCTTGTCCTTAAATAAAAAGAAAATTTAAAAATATAGAGTAGAAATTCAAGTTTAACATGGCAGACAAATATATTTCTCAAAATTGGTATAACCCAAAAATCTAGTCAAACCAACAACAAGCAATAACATTCATTAGCAGCAACCAAACAAATGACAAAGCCTAAGGCCTTGAGCTACAAAAATTATACCCCCAAAAAAAGACTATTTCACAGCAGTTTGTTACTGTGGCAAACCTCCTCACCCCATCACCTAAATACTTAAGTGGCCCTCATTCCCTCCAGCACTACCCGAGCACAGCCTGGAAAGTAACAAGGAAACTGAGCATCACATTTGACTCTTAACAGATGAAAGTAGAAACTGCAGAGGAGAACCAGAGCCACGGGGATGGACATGAAGCCCCAGGATGTCCTCTTATGCAAATGTAAACCCCAATGTCAACTCAATATTTTATAACATTTTGTCAATAGCCTCAACTGAAATAAATGGGTTGGTCAAATTTAGAACATTACTCTCTCATTCAAAGGAGGGATTGAAAGAGAGAGTGAGGGAAAGAGAGAGGATGATTCTAAGTTGATTTTGCAAAAATGCCAACTCCACCTTCATGATATTTACCATCTAGATTCTCAAAATAAATGTAGAAATAATGACAAAGATAAATGAGATTCCTTACCAGATTCAAAGAACAAAATAATAGTGGTAAAAATATACCATTATTAAGGAGAAACTAGTTATGAAAACAGATTATTAGTACACTTGATAGAATGTCCTGAGTCTGGTAATGGTGACTTTTATTAGTAAACATTATCAGAGACAGTCATCAAAACTCTTCACGGCAGATAATCCAGTAATCATTCTAATCAGTGCCATCTATTCCTCTTAAATGAGGACTGACTTCCTGTCCTCCCACTTGGCTACTAATCTGACTGCTGTTAAAAGAATTTATGAGTGTTTCCTCCCTTTGAGACATTTCCCTGGGAGCTTGAATGCAATTCTTGATTATTCCCAAAGCATCTGAGAGCAGGAAATAATGCCACCGTCTTGTCTTTGCTAATTGTCCAGAGTTACTTTGATTTCCCTTTTGAGGACATGTTTTTTACATAGAGAATTCTACCGCTTTAGTTGTTATTTTTATTGCATTCACTCAAATATATAGATTTAAGTAGATTATGTTTTATTTACATGTTTTAATCATCTACAAATGACATAAGCTTTCAGCAGTTTCCACAATGGCTTCTTCCATGTTTGAGACCTGAGGATAAAGACAAAAACAATTTATACATGACCATAGTGTGTTAAAAATTCAGAAGGAATAAAAAGTATGAATATATGTGAAGTTATTATATTTTATTTTTTAACCTAAAGGACTAACTTGAAAAATTAATACCTTAATTCTACATCCCACCTGCCTCCTCATCCTAATTTCCTATCCCTTACTTCAGTTTTCCTTCCTTCACAAGTACCTCTTGTACAAAAGTTGATTTATGTGCTGAAAAAGAAACGCAGCTCTATAACGTGAATATAGTATATGTTTTAAAGTGCACACACTTTATAAAACTTCTTTTGATACTTCAAGGTTCTCATTCAAATATACGTCTTTTAATTTTATTCTTTTCTACATACACACCTATATTTTGCTGCCTTCTATTTAATAAAATTGCTATAATCTATCTCTATCCCCATTTACCATAAGTTAGCTCCCATAGTGACAGGCAATTAGTTAGTTCCCAACCTTTGACTTCTCCATGGATCACCACAGCCAACAATTTGGTTGACTCAACAACAAAGTCTGACCCAAGAACAAAAAAATTCTGAGATGTTTTCTTGGGTCCTGTTTTGGGTAGAGAATGAACACGTTTAAAGTATTTAAACCAGGATGGATCTATTTCAAGATTTCTTTTATGGTACACATTCAACCATCATACATTGCATTTCAGACTTGTGGACCTCCATCATATGCATATGAACCACTTTGTATGAAGTATGAATGATGAAGTTTTTAATAAAAAAGTAAAACATTTAACTTTATAGAGCTAAAGCTATCTTTACTTGATTTAACACCTTTTTTTTAAGAACTCCAAATATTAGTCTAGATTTGAAATAGAAAAATACACTAAGTATAGTCCATATCAGCAAAGAAATTAAGAAATAACCAAGACAGAGACACATTAATTTTAAGTTAATCTTACTATTTGAATGTCTAGCACAGGGATAATACTGATAAAATGGTTGTTGAGGTGACAGAATCCTGACACACATCTTGAGGCAGAGGGTTGAGGGACAGCTTCCAAATCTTGCTTTCCCTCCAGGGCACCTGGCTAGCGGGCATCTCAGCCTCCTGGCAGTTAGGTGTGGAGAAGTGGCTGTGTCCTAGCCAACTCACCTGTGGTAACAGAGCCTCTCTCCGTCTCAGCCGATCTCTGCACCCCTGTGTGCTTGTCCTCAATGTTTCCCACAGCACCTTTCTGTTTCAGAGATTCTAGTTCTCTCTGGTAGACCAGGAGATGAGGATAGAATACTGAAAAATTGTGAAAGGAAACCAAGAAAAAGAAAAGTGATTACAACATAAGAGAAGGTGCCACAGCTATTAAGGAAATGTTTGCACGCATGTTGAATATTCATTGATCTGAAGGCAATAATTTGAGTATCCTTGAAAGTAAAATACTTCCTTGGAAGTTTTCCAAACATGGAAGATTTTTACTTACAGATTTCATAAGGGTTTTAAACTGATGTTATGTAATATTCTGAGTCCATGTCTTAATCACATGGTGATTGTGTATACACTAATACTCATTATTATTCAGTAATTCAACAGTTCTTTGAAATATGAATTTTAGTGTTTTACAAAGTCATTACTTATCTCTTCTGACAACTATTGCTCAAGTTGGTTATGTAGCTTGATGTTTTTTAAGAAGTAGATATTCTGACATTTACATTTAAGTTAACCTCAAATCATGTATGTTTTGTGAAATGAGATAAGAGATTGTTATCAATGGAGCTCCTGGGGGGCTTAGTTGGTTGAGTCTCAGACTTCAACTCAGGTCATGATCTCATTGTTCTTTTGAGCCCCACATCAGGCTGTGTGCTGACAGCTCCGAGCCTGGAATCTGCCTCAGATTCTGTGTCTCCCTCTCTCTCTCTGCCCCTCCCCTGCTCATGCTCTGTCTCTCAAAAAAAAAAAAAAATTAAAAACTTTTTTTTTAATTTAAAAAAAGTTATCAAAGCTGTTTTGTCAACCAAATTTCTCCAACCTAGATAATGGCTGTTGTTTATAACAGTATCTTTAGGTAAACATCTGATGAAGGTTTATGGACTTCCAGAGAGATGGCATTAGCAGTTCAAACCAAGATTATCTAGAATGTAAGGGACAATAACTCTCCATTGGAAATATGTTTCACATACCTTCTCCAGTTCTCAGATATTCTCTCCCTTGATTAGAAATTATAAAAACCCAATAGAAAGTTATGTAGCAATGTAAAATGTATTTATTTCAAAAATCCTGTTTACTACTTAAGTAAGTGTACTTTCTTTGGTGAATTAAGTTTCAGTATTAGGGGAAGATCAGTATTTAAGGTTGGGAATAGAAAGGCTTAAGATTCTCCCATTGAAAGTCATGGGATTTTAAACTATTTATTGCCTCTGCACTTAGCAGAGATTATCTTTTCAGGAGCAAATAAAAACCCATAAATGTAGACATCTGTAATTATAATTTACATGAATTTGAAAGACTGGCATGGTTTATTTGAGAATCTCTTCAATGTGTCTATCACATCCTTGTTCCTTAGGCTGTAAATGAGGGGATTCAACATTGGTATCACCAGGGTGTAGAAGACAGAGGCCATTTTATCGGTATCCAATGAGAGGTTGGTCTTTGGTTGCAAATACATGAAGAGAATGTGTCCCGTAGAACACAGTGACAGCCGTCATGTGAGAGGCACAGGTGGAACAGGCTTTTCGTCGGCCCTCTGAGGAACTATCCTCAAAATGGCAAGGACAATGTTAAAATAGGATATTAGAACAATAACCATAGAGAAAAACAAATTGATCGCTGCAGAGGTAAACACTACTGTTTCTGGCATGTAGGTATCAGAACAGGACAATGCCAACAAGGGGATATTATCACAGTAAAAATGGTTGATTACATTCGAAGAGCAGTATGACATAGAGAACACACGGGAGGTGACAGACAGCACTGTGGTCACACTGTAGAGGTATGTGAGGGATACCAGCAGAAGCAGATCTGTGGAGACACCACCACCATGTAGAGCAGGGGGTTGCAAATAGCTACATAGTGAGTCATAGGCCATTGCAGCCAACATGAAAATCTCAGCCACAATGAAGACTAAGAACCCACCCAGTTGGGCTGCACATTCGTAGTAGGATATGGTCTTCTTTGAAACCAAGAAGTTAACCAGCATTTTAGGGGCAATGACAGTAGAATCTCCAAGATTGATGATAGCCAAGTGCCTGAGGAAGAAGTACATGGGGGTTTGAAGCTGAGAGTCAACACTGGTGAGGGTGATGATGCCCAGGTTCCCGGCCAGTGTCAGCCCATAGATCAGCAGGAAAAGAAAGAAGAGTGGAATCTGGAGCTCTGGGTGGTCTGAGACTCCTGTGATCATGAACTCAGTCACCCAAGTGAGATTCCCTGGAGCCATTTATTTTGTGGCTTTCATCTTCTAAAGGAGAGAGTAAAAGGAGATTAATAGATAGTAAAATCAATTTTTCTGATAGATACTATATTGTAAACTTTTCATTAAGTTGAAGTTTTTGTTTTGTTTTGTTTGTTTACAATTAAAGGCATCAAAGTTAATTTTATTTCCCCCATCCTTTGGGTAAAATTCAGAAATTCAAACTCTCTGGAGACTAAGTTCACGTTGTTAGAACTGTTGTACCAACCCATTAACTTTTCAGTTCTGTGTTGTATATAATTATTTTAGATGAATATACATTAATCTACTATATTATTTGTATTAATATTTATATGCATATTTAAACATACTAATTATAATATTGAATAAATGCATGACAACACATGCATATGACTCCTTGTAAGTGTATGTTTCCAATGATATTAGGTAGCTACCCATAAGGAGTTGATAACCCAGAGTGATTTTCTGTAATTTTTCCTTAGCTGCCACTGGCTTTCTCTTTAGCTCATTATTTATCATCATCTTGGGGATTTCAACATTTCTGCAGGAAATTTCTTGAGTGGGTTGGTTTTTTCTTATCAGCTTCTATCAAATCACACTGCTTCAGTTCTCCGCTGAGAGATCACACCTTGTGTTCTTTCTTCCTGTCATTCAGAAACTGATTTTTAAAAATTTATCACATTCGCTTTCTTCTGACAAGTAAACTAGTCCTTTCCATCACTCTGCCCTCTACCTGCTTGGACACTTCTCTATTTTGTGTTCTGGGAGCCCTTTCTTGTTTTCCAGCATATAGCTCTTTCGTTTACATTGCTCAAAGAATGTTTTGATGTTTGAAAAATATTATTTATAGATTTTATTTGCTAAGTTCAATCACTTTGCTTTACTGGTAGAGAGAAATAATTGGAGAAGCATGCTAACATTATTTATATGCAGTGCACTCTGGGAGCTATGCTAGCCTTTTCAAAATAATGATCATGTTATTCTGCAGGAGTGCCCTAGAAGATGGATGAAATTATTTCCATGTCTCACGAGACAGTTAAGTTTCAATGAGATTAAGTCACACAAAGAGTGTGTTGAATATTGATTAATGCTATGTTTTCCTGGTTCTGTTTTATGTGTTTGGCTGATTGATTGGATGTTAGTCCACCAATTTCTAGCCGTGTGATTTTTATCAAGTATTCATATCTTGTGTTGTGTGACTATAAGGAGATAATGCATATATGCAACTTAGGAAATAGACTAATAACAATAAATGCAAAATAATTGACAACAGCAATATCAGTTATTAGCATATTTTGAATGATTTTCTAATGTGATTTCCTGCTTGTGTCCCTATAACTCATTCTACCTCACTGAGGAGTTTCTTAGTTAAAATTGGAATAGCAAGTGGCGCCTGAGTGGCTCAGTCGATTAGGGGCCCATCTCTTGGTTTTGGCTCAAGTCATGATCTCATGTTTAGTGAGTTTCAGCCCTGCACTGGCTTGACGTTGACCACAGGGAACCTGGTTGTGATTCTGTCTCCCTCTCTCAGCCCTGCCCCTGCTCACTCTCTCTCTCCAAATAAATAAAAACAAACTTTTAAAAATAAGGATAGCATGTGAATTGTAATTTTGCATACCCAAGCAACTGGAGCACATGTTATCTAGCTATACATTTAACAAGCAAATCAGATTGTGCTTTCTCACAGCCCAAATCTGTATTAAAACTGTGGTGTTTGTTTAATCAAAGATAGTTTTGGGCTCAGGGCAGGCTCAGTCTGTACAGCATGGGACTCTTGACCTCAGGATTGTGCCTTCCACCCTGTATTGGGGATAGAGATTACTTAAAATACGATCTTTAACAAAAAGGATACTTTATTTCATACATCAAATATATGTCTGATGAACTTAAACAACTATATTTCACTAGATACCCCATGTGTCTTGTTCTATCCCTGCATCTGAAGAGAAATGAGTAAGTAAATTTATGATAAAAGTCATTGTGGTAACACTCACTTTAGACAAAACACTTCCTGAGCAAATGAGCTCAGGACATGTTTCACTCTGGGATATCATATATTAATAAGTGTATTAACAAAAGCAAAAAAAACCCCACCAATAACAGTAATAATGAATTGGGTACAACTAATTCATGCAATTAGCTTTTGAAAACAATATATTTGCATGTGCTCTTAGCTATTTTTCATTCATTTTTATTTATTTTATTATTTTAAAATTTTGATGTTTATTAATTTTTGAATGAGTGGTGGCGAAAGAGAGAGAGAGAGAACTAGTAAGGGAGGGACAGAGGGAGAGGAAGGCACAGAATCTGAAGCTGGCTCCAGGCTCGGAGTTGTCAGCACAGAGCCCCAGGTGGGACTCGAACTCACAAACTAGTAGATCATTACTTGAGCTGAAGTCGGACACTTAACCGAATGAGCTACCCAGGTGCCTCTAATTCATTTTTTAATGAAGTGTTACTAATGACATTTTTTTTGGTGTGTGTCAAAGTAAAAGATATTTTGATTTTTACATACAGTGTCTCTCAAGTTTGTTTCTAAAAAGAAATATTTTATAACTCTACCAAAATAATGAATTCTCAGTAAAAAAACAAAAAAAAATTCTTTGTATGCATACTTAATGTTAACCATTTTATACTAAAATATGGCTGACAAATAATATTGCATGTTAGTTTTGAAACAGCTTCTGAAATAATTTTAAGAGCCTAATTCATTGCTCTCTCACTATAGAATTTTGTCTTCAAGGGACTTATACGTTGGCTACATTAGGGCCATACTCCTTACGAGTTCTCAGTGCCTACCAGCAACATACCAACTATTGGCTCCATGTCTTTACATCATCTGGTTTATCACCATGGGCAATGTGACAATCAGGGAGAGGACAAACTAGTTTACTTTGATGCTAAGCAATTTAGTAAGTCTTGTATTTCAAAGACACTTAAGAAGAGTCCTATCTGGTGTAGAGGGCCCTCTAAAGCATCTATTCTGCCAGTGCTAAGGCGGCCAACATTCCTCTATATCCTAATGACTGTTGCATATTTTGCAGAAATGCGCAGTCAAAATTACCAACAGGGATGCTGGATACCACTCTTTGAGTCGTTTCCCTGTCCCTTCCACTTAGCCATCAGTGGGCAGATATTTGAGTCTTCAGGAAAAGGGAATAGGGCAGATATTTCAGTCCTGAGCCAGCTTTGTTTTGATAAACTCCCCAAGTACTTGGTCTTCACACCCAGAATGAGTACTAAGTAAATTGCTGGGTTGAACCTACTTGTGTGCAGAGATCTGCTGAGACCCACTTCTAAGGTCCTGCAGGAGGTCTTCTGAAGAGTTTTACAAGAGTCTGGAGCCCCTGAAGACCTGCACATGAAATAAGCTTGTTTATGGCTCCTGACCCCACACATGAACACAGGAATTTCCGGGTAAACTTCTGACTCCCCAGGGAAAGAAAGACCAAACACTTAAACACAATTGCTGCCCCAGAGTAAAAATGTGGGGTTAGCCTAGGGACAGGGGTAAGTGATCATACTGAGTAACAATCATGTGCAAGAATTCCACCCTTTGTGTGTGTGTTTGTTTTGATTTGTTCCCTTTATTGGTTGGGAAATATGGTTGCTGGCCCTGGGGTGGATAAAATCCAACAATTAGAAAGCACAGGATTCTGGCCCCAGTGATTCATTTTACCATGAACACTGAGGATACAACTGAATGCAAATCTTCCATTCAGGTGCCAGGAACAAACCCTGATATTTTTGCCATGAAAAGCATGTGATATACAACATGAATTCAAAATGTGCATCACTATACTAAGACTAAATATCATTTTATCAATGTCAGAAAGCACCCATCATATACCTGATCCTCTTGCTGCCTTTTAATTAAGATTATTCAATGGAAATTGCATTTTTCATATAAACTTGTGATCTCTTCTCAAGCATGTAAAATATTGTAGTTCAATATTGATAATGTTTTTTCCTTTACTATTTGTATGGGATATTCTAGTTTGTATGCTTTACAAAGGAAAATGTTATGTCTAAATACTTTGTTTTTGTATTAATAGCTTCTAAAATAATACCCAGGAAAGAGTAGGTGTTTGAAAGATTTTTGATGACCAATAGCTGATGAACGATGAATAAGTAAATGAGTGAATATAATAACAGTGTTATGGGGTGCCTGGGTGGCTCAGTCGGCTAAGTGTCCAACTTTGGCTCAGGTCATGATCTCACGGTTTGTGATGTGGGCCCTCCATCAGGCTCTGTGCTGACAGCTAGCTAAGAGACTTGGCCTGTCTTCAAGTTCTGTATCTCCCTCTCTCTCTGACTCTCCCCTGCTCGCACTATCTCTTTCTGTCTCTCAAAAAAAAAATAACCATCTTAGAATTATGAAAATTAATATGGGAATTTTTCAGTGTTATACTCTATTTTTAAAATGATTTTCACTTTGGTAAAAAAAAAAAAACTGTGACAACTTGCATAGCATTCTCTACAATATTTACTACTTTAGGTCAAGACCCATTGTTTCTCCTTCATCTTGGCCCATTGTAGGCTCTACAATTATTGAAGTAACAGACAAATTGTGGACCCCAAAGAGGAAATAAAGATTTTCACAGATCTTAAATTACTCATGACAATGAATTTAAATACTTAAGGCTCTTTCCAGAGTCCAGCTATCCACGCAACGTCTGTGTTGTTGTTTCCTCTCTAGTGTCATTTGTCAATTGTCT
>PJEM01015641.1:0-29181 GCA_004023845.1 Helogale parvula
CCCCTTCTCCCCCTTCTTCCCCTTCTTCCCCTTCTTCATCATCCGTATCAGGAACCAAGTAGTACTGTAATGGATTTGGCCAAACATCATCTTTGATGACCTCTCCTAACTCATCTGCACCCGCATCAGAATGGTCGGTAAACCAGGTAAAAAAGCTCTCTGGTTCCTCATGCTGCCTCTTCCTGCTGGCTTTATTCTGCGTTTGCCTTGAACGTTTCGTCAAATCCTTTCCAGACTTCCATTTGATTTCAGTGGACTTTGAAGATGGATCACCGCTCTTATTCAGATGAAATTCTTTGGAGAGAACTTTATTTTCGAAGTAAGGGTTTTCATCAAAATAAAAATCTATTCTGTAACCTGATTTAATATCTTCAAATTCTGTCACTTCAACTCTTGTCAAATAATGCAGCGCCTCTTCGTCCTCCTCCCCAAGCAGTGCAGACACTTGTGGATGGTTGACAAATGTTACCCAAAAATTTGGGATTTTGGCGATCAATTCCAACCTCTTCTGAAAAAACGGTTAGCGAAGTTTGTTATATTTCTGTTCTACTTTCAAAATCTCCTCACTGGCTTGTTCATTAAGTCTATTTCATTTTTTACTTCATCAATATGTTCAATTGCTTCTTGCTGTTCTTTTTCTGAGGTCTCGTCGGCCCCGTCGTGGTTGGAGTTGAGCTCCATTTTACTGACTTTGGCCGCCGGCGCCGACGTGGTGCTGCTCCGCGGTCGGGGGTTTGGGGGTTGGGGAAGGTGGGGAGCGGGGAGGGGGAGGGAAGGGAAGGCGAAGGGGGCGGGCAGCGGCTTCCCCACGCCACACGCGCGCGGGCGCTCGCTCGGTCCGGCCGCCTCCTCCCGGGGCTCGCTAGCTCCCTCGCCCTCCCTCCCCCTGGCTCGCGCGCGCTGTCCTCGCGGCCTGACGACGGGGGAGGGGCTGGGGCGGCGTGCGGGGCCCCGGCCCGGGCTCCTGCTTGCGGGGGGGAGGCGGCGGCGGCGGCGGCGGCGGCGGCGGCGGCGGGCGGGCGGCTCGGCTCCCTCCCTCACGCTCCGCGGTCCAGCTCGCGGCTTGCTCTCCCCGAGCCCTCAGCAGGTGTATTGTAAAATCAAGCACACTCACAGCACAATAATAAAAATCAGAGATTATGCTGATACATGCTGCTATGTAATCTGTAGACCTTATTTGAAGTTTATCCATTGTCCAGTGAATGCTGCATAGCGATAGAAAACAATTCTGGTCTAGGATTCAATCTAGCATCACATATTACATTTCGTTTACTTGTTTTTAAGTCTCCTTTAATTGGAACAGTTCTCCAGACTTTGTCTTTGATAACCTTGCCAATGTTGAAGAGAATAGAGAAAACATTTCCTCACTAATTTTATGAGGCTACTCTAACCTTAATAACCAATTGGAGAGGTAAAGCATGAAACAATTGTTGATTATCTTCACCCATGGGAATTTAAGGATGGCTTAAATTAGGAATTCACTATAGATTATAGAATTAGAAATTCAATCAGTGTAATTCATAACAAATCAAAAGAGAAAAATCATATGATCGTTTGAGTAGATGAAAATCTCTTGTTAAATTTCAATACTCATTCATTAAACACAAGTGAATTTTCACCTACATTAACATCTCTTGGGGCTCCTGGGTGGCTCAGTTGATTAAGTGTCAGACTTGGGCTCAGGTCATGATCTCACAGTTGGTGAGTTTGAGGCCAGCATCAGGCACTCTGCTGCCAGCACAGAGACCCTGCTTGAGATTCCCCCCACTCCTGCCCCTCCCCTGCTCGTTCTCTCTCTGTCTCTCTCTCTCAAAATAAACATTAAAAATATATTATGTGTTTGCAGCTTTATATTTGATGCTTTCTTATGAGCACAACTATTAACTACAAATCCATAGTTTATCTGAGAGAGAAATACACACACACACACACACACAGAGTACTTCACCGGGCTAGGTAACTAGACTTCCTGCACAACCATTTAGCTTTTTGTAAGTTCAACATGTAAATTTTATTGTATCTCATTTTTAAAAAGATTTTCAAGAAATATTTTGATGCTAAGTGATTTTCTTTTTTTTAACTTTTTTTTTTTTTTTGAGAGACACAGACAAAGCGTGAACCTGGGAGGGGCAGAGAGAAAGGGAGACACAGAATCTGAAGCAAGCTCCAGGCTCTGAGCTGTCAGCACAGAGCCCGAAGTGAGGCTCAAACCCAGGGATCAGGAGATCATGATCTGAGCAAAGTCAATCGCTAACCCACTGAGTCACCCCAGCGTCCCTTTTGAAATATAAAGGATACATATGGATTACCATGTGCCTGTGCTTTATTAAACATGCAACGTATGACTGATAAGTGACATATAATTGTATGGCTAACAATATAATTCATGCAGATTCTATTTTTGTGCAGACCCATGTACCCACCTGTGTCTCTGTGTCCTCTTTACTGTCTAAAACTGTGCCTAGAAATGTCATCTGTCTTAACAAATATATATACTTCATACTGTTTATGCTATCATTTCTTTACTGCTGTTCTATATTTATTATTTTTAAATATGTGCCACATTTTCTACTGAAATATGAATTCATGGTATTAGGCATCATAGTTCTAACAATCCTCTGGGGAAACCTGCTTATCACTCCAGTGGCTTTGAGTTTGCAGTTACATGACTAGTTCTTCATTTCACGATTTTTATAGCTGGTGTCAAGTATTCTATGTGGAAAAAAATTTTTTAAAATACCTTCACTGAAAAAAATGTTGAATACCCATTCCTGATAAATAAAAACACTTAGCAACTTTGATATTAACAAACTTTTGGAAATTGACAAAGAGGATATACAACAAAACATACAGGAAACAGTTTGCATAGTGGAAAAAACCCAGAGATGTCTCCTCAAGGTCAAGAACATAATTCTTGACCTTAATTAAAGTGACTACTCTCATCACTTCTATTTTCTGTTGCCTTTGAGGTCATAGGCAATCCATTTGGGCAAGAATAATTTTTAAAAATTTTTTAATGTTTTTTATTTATTTTTGAGAGAGAGAGACAGCACAAACATGGAAGGGTCAGAGAGAGAGGGAGACACAGAATCCGAAGCAGGTTCCAGGCTCTGAGCTAGCTGTCAGCACAGAGCCTGACATGGGGCTCAAACCCACGAACCGTGAGATCATGACCTGAGCCGAAGCCGATGCTTAACCAACGGAGCCACCCAGGCGCCCCAAGAATAAATTTTTAAAGGGCATAAAGTTTTGAGAGGAAGATGATTTGACTGGCTATGTTAAAAGTGCAGAAATTATTAGAACAATGAGAAAATGTGTTAATTTGTGGGAACCAGAGATCTATGAGTGGGAGGCAATTGTAGTTATATTATCAAACAGGTGTCTAAAAAACTATTTTTTTAGAGATACCATTTAGGGGTGCTTGGGTGGCTCAGTAGACTTCAGCTCAGGTCATAATCTCAGGGTTCATGAATTTGAGCCCAGTGTTGGGGCTGTCAGTCCAGAGCCTGGAGCCTGCTTCTGATTCTGTGACTCCCTCTCTCTCTCTGTCCCTCCCCTGCTCACATGCTATCTCTCTCTCTCAACAATAAATAAACATTAAAAATATAAACTAAAGATACCATTTAAAATTGTCTCAAAAATTAAGGACACAGGAATATCTAGTAAAAGATTGCAAGATTTTTACAGAAAATTGTATATAACTGCAATGTAAGATGTTGAAGAAAATGTAAATAAATATGGGGATCTATATTATGTTGATGGATTGGAAGTCATAATCTCATAGAGATGTCATTGCCTTCAAACTGATCTATAGATATTTGCAGAACATGTAATAAAAATACTGTAAAAACTACTATGATTGAAAGAAATGTAAAAGTCTAAAGATATGAAATTTTGAAAGTACTTAGAGAAAAAGAGTGTGTATACATTCTGTGAGATGGGATCTGGGAGATGAACCGTGGGTTCAAAACATTAGGTAGGCCTCTCTACTGAAGCCTATGAATCTCAGGAACACCCTCAAAAAGGGGTCAGAGAAGAATATACAAGGTATTGTACCAGTCACTGAAGGTGCATAACAAATTTCCCGAAATTCAAGTTGCATAAATAATCATTCATTATACTCATGGATCTGGAGGGTCTGGAATGTGGACAAGGCACAGGTGGAAAACTTGTCTCTGCTTCATTCACTTTCACTTTGGGTGGCTTGAAAGTTGGGATTGGCCTCATCTGGAGCTTCTCTCACAGATCTGCAGTGGAGGGTAGGGAGACTTTACTATTTGAGGGTTCCTCGGGCATCTCCTTCTGTCTGTCTGTCACCAATCCCCCAGCCCTCTCCCTCTTTCTTTCTGTCTCAGGGATCCTGTTTTTTAAAAATATATTTTTATGTTTATTTACTTATTTAGTGAGACACAGAGAGAGAGAGAGAGAGAGACAGAGAGAGAGACAGAGAGAGAGAGAAGAGTCTCAAGCAGTCTCCACACTGTCAGCACAGAGCCCTACCAGGGCCTAGAACTCATCAACTGTGAGATCATGACCTGAGCCAAAGTTAAGAATCTGGCACTTAACTGACTGTGCCACCCGGGGGCTCATGGCAGATCTTGTTTTAAAACCTGACTTCCAGGCATTTCAAAGGCTGTGGTTTCTGGTGAGTTTAGCTGAAAAAACTTGATTACCACAATACCACCAAATGGAGACCCGTGGACAAGCAAAGTGGCTGGAGTGCTGTACCGCCTGCGAGAAGCCACTGGAGTCAGGTCTGGACAAATCATCTCAGATGGCCACAAGGTGCTCACCTGGACGATGTGTGTGCCTGAATCTGCTTCTTGGGAGCAGCCCCTTCTTCGCTCTTTCCTCCTCTCTGGGCATCCAGTGCAGCTCTAGGCCCTTCTCTGGATGCATCTGTGCTTTTAGGGGAGGGAATGTGAGGAGAGCTGGAAAAGTCCCTGGAGAATCACCCCTCCAGGAGCATGCCATGGTCAGTTTTATGAAACAAATTACACTGGTGCTAAAGCTCAGGGTGACTCTCTTCACTGTCAAGGCAAACCTGTAAGGTCCATTGGCTCACAGACTGCAGGCTCTGCAAATTCCCACCAGCCCCCCCAAGGGTGGGAAGGGCCAAACCCACCACGCAAGTGCAAACGTGCACAAGAACACCAGCCAGCAGGCCACTCAGACCCGGACAGTAGCACCAGCCTCACCAACGTCGTTCTTTTGTTTTTTACTGGCCTTTATTCTTACCACAGTCAATATAGAAAATATAGATAAGCAAATAGGAAAGGAGAAATCTCCTGCTTCCTCTCAGAGATAGTGACTCGCATCTTTAAATAATCTCTGCACTCAGTGTGGGGCTCGAATTGACAAGCCCAAGTCTGAGATCAGGAGTGAAGTTCCCATCTGACTGAGCCACCCAGGTGCCCTGGAGTCACACACCTTTTTACAAAACATTGTTTCCTCAACGTGGGTGGAAGTAGAGTGTATTATGCTAAGCGAAATAAGTCAGTAAGAGAAAGGCAAATACCATATGATTTCACTCCTATGAGAAATTTAAGAAACAAAACAGAAGGGGAAGAGAAACAATACAAGATAAAACAGAGGTAGCAAACCATAAGAGACTCTAAACTACAGGAAACAAACTGCAGGTTCCTGGAGGGGAGAAAAGATGGGGAGAAAGCTAAATGGGACATTGAGATAAGCTCTGAGTGTATTACCGAAGTGATGAATCACTAAATTCCACTCCCGAAGCCATTGTTGCACTATATGTCAACTAACCTAGAGTTAAATAAATAAGTAAGTAACAGGGGCAACTGGTGGCTCAGTTGGCTAAGCGACAGACTTAGGCTCATGTCAGGTACTTAGGGTTCATGGGTTCAAGGTCCGCCTCAGGCTCTGTGCTGACAGCCCAGAGCCCAGAGCCTGCTTAGGTTTCTATAGCTCCCTCTTTCTCTGCACTCCCCCACTTGCACTGTCTCTCTCTCTCTCAAATATAAATAAACATTAAAAAAATTAAATGGCACAAAACAGACACTCAGATCAATGGAACAGCATAGAGAACCCAGAAATGGTTCCACTAAAGTATGGCCCACTAATCTTTGACAAAGCTGGAAAGAAAATTCAATGGAATAAAGACAGTCTCTTCAGCAAGTGGTGCTGGGAAAACTGAAGAGCGACTTGCAAAAAATGAACCTGGACCACTTTATTACACCGTACACAAAAATAAACTCAAAATGGATGAAAGACCTAAATGTAAGACAAGAAGCCATCAAAATCCTATAGGAGAGAGCAGGAAAAAACCTCTTTGACCTCAGCCTAGCAATTTCTTACTCAACACATCTCCAGAGGCAAGGGAAACCAAAGCAAAAATGAACTATTGGGACCTCATCAAAATAAAAAGTTTCTGCACAGCAAAAGAAACTATCAGCAAAACTAAAAGGCAACCCACAGAATGGGAGAAGATATTTGCAAACGACATATCACATAAAGAGTTAGTATCCAAAATCTATACAGAACTTATCAAACTCAACACCGAAAAAACAAATAATCCATTGAAGAAAAGGGCAAAAGACATGAATAATAACTTCTCCAAAGAAGATGTCCAGATGGCCAACCAGCACAGGAACAAATGCTCAACATTGCTCATCATCAGGGAAATACAAATCAAAACCACAATGGGACACCACTTCACACCCGTCAGAATGGCTCACATTAACAACTCAGGCAGCAACAGAGATTGGTGAGGACTTGGAGAAAGAGAATCTCTTTTGCACTGCTGGTGGGAATGCAAACTGGGGCAGTCACTCTGGAAAACAGTATGGAGGCTCTTCAGAAAGTTAAAAATAGAAGTACCCTATGACCCAACAATTGCACTACTAGGCATTTATCTAAGGGATACAGGTGTGCTGTTTCAAAAGGGCACATGCACCCCAATGTTTTTATAGCGGTGCTATCAATAGACAAAGTATTGAAAGAGCCAAATGTCCATGGATGGATGAATGGACAAAGAAGATGTGAGATACACACACACACACACACACACACACACAATGGAGTAATACTCAGCAGTCCTAAAGATTGAAATCTTGCCATTTGCAACTATGTGAATGGAAGTAGAGGGTATTATGCTAAGCAAAATTCGTCACTCAGAGAAAGACAAATATCATACAACCTCACTCGTATGACAACTTTAAGCCGCAGAACAGATGAATATAAGGAAAGGTAAGCACAAATAATATAAAAACAGGGATGAGGCAAAACATAAGAGACAGTTAAATATGGGAAACAGAGGGTTACTGGAGGGATTATGGGAGGGGTATGGGCAAAAAGGGTAAGGGGCATTAAGCCTACTCCTCAGATCATAGTTGCACTACGTGCCCACTAACTAGATGTAAATTAAAAAAATAAATAGAAAACAAAAAGGCTATTCAGAAAAAGCCGGCAAATCTGACTTGATGATTTCTGAGTTATCTAATTCACTGTGGGAGCTGGAGGGGAAACCCTGTTCTATCTGAGCTCACTGTGTGAAACCAAAACAACAAAAAGTTAAAAGGCTTCTACAAGCCTAAAAAAAAACCAACAACCACCCTTATTGTAAAGTTTTACTATAGTACTTATATTTTCACTTATGGTACTTAATAGTTTTACTTCCCATACCCTAAGTTGCAGGGGCGGAGCGACATTGCCATTGGGTGACTCCCTAGCATTACAGCCTGTGGCCCGGCCCCAATCTCTCGCAGTCCTCCAAGCCTTCCAACCTGTGGGGAGCAGCTCCAGCTGGTAAGTTTGCCCCCTCTTCCCTTGTCAAATATCAACTTCTAATCCATCCCCCCGGGGGTTTAGTTGGCCGGTTACAGGAAGAGGTGAGGCGCAGCCAGCACAAGCCACTGTCCCCCGTCCCCCGCCCCTTCCCGGCTGGGTTTCTCAGTTCTGTGAACCTTGGCTCCAATTCTCAGGTCTTGGTACCAACTCCTACCAAATATCTGCCTGCCATTAAGGATTTGGGAGCAGAGCTCTTCGGAGCGTGCGGTTGGGGCAGGACGTAGGCCCCTGCGTGGGCTAGAAGTGCCTCAAAGAGCTCTGGGAAAAGGCGCGGGTTGGCTCTATTGGTTTTTCGGGCTCTGGTTAGATCTCACAGTGACGTCAGCACCGCCTAGACTCTAATGAGGGTTAAAGCGCTCCCCGGATCCCAGACTGGAGTGAGTTGGAGCTCCCGGCGCGCGATCCAGACTCTGAGTTCAAGGGCGTGGCGCGACCATCCTGGCGCGAGTTCCAGCGCCCCCGATGAGTTCAGGGCCCCGCGCGTGGGGAGTCCCAGGACCGGGGCGAGTCCCTGCACCGGAGTGGTTTCGCACCCCGAGTGCTAGCAAAACTGCTTAAAGACTTTTAAAAACTCTTCAAAAGAGTTGAAGAAGTGTTTAAAAGTGTTTTCAAAGGCAGGGTTCTGCGGTATCCGGTTGTCTGTGCAGCAGGGGACCCTGAGGCAGGAAGACGCGAGAGCTCTAAGGACAACAGGTCGGGACAGTCAGGTCTCCAGAGCTCCTCTGACAGCGCCCTGCACTTCTGCGATCCTGAGACCAGGGGAGTTTGGGACTACAGTCTGTAGGTAAAGGGACCTGACCAATCGCTGGTGAAGTAAGTGTCTTCTAGATGGAGGAATAAGAAGGAGATGGAGGAGGACAGGGGGAGAAGTCCGGAGGGGGAGATAGGACAAGTACCACGACTTTCTAAACGAAACAAGAAATGCCTTAGAAGGAGTGCAAAGAATGCAACGTGAGTTTTGTTCCACAGGAAGTAGTTCTTGCCACTCCTTTCCCACCTTTCTAGGCACTTCGCACCAGGCTGCGTTTGGACATAACTCTAAGGAGATGGGAATGTCATCCCTTTTCTTATTAAAAATTGCTAACAACACAGCCGAAATCCTGAATTCGGGGCTAATAAAACTTTCCCCACACTCAAAAGTAGGAAAGATTTCAGAGGAGACAACGAATCTGTCACCTAGATCCAAGGTTTAAGGTCAATGATTTTTACATGGTAGGGATTTGGGAGACCCCAGTTCCCAGCGTAGTTTTTAAGGACTGTGATTCAGAGGTGTGCCCGCGAGAGTGGTTTAGGAAGGTTTACTTAGCTATGGAGTTGCCCTGGAGTGGCCAGGACCCCACGCTGACCCAGGAGCTCCGGGTTCTCTGTAAGGTGGTTCAGCTCCAGCTCCTTCGGGGTCCAGGTTTCCCAGAGGCTTGGGAAGGCATGCTCTTTAAGCCCTTTGAGGGTGAGATGTGCAGAGATGGGTGAGCCCGCAAGGTTCACCTATGTCAGAGGGTGCTGGAGGGTAGGCTGGGAGAAAAGGTGACAGAACTGTCGTTGCAGAGGCTTCGAGAAGAAATGGACAGCGGGGCTGCCTGCAGGGCGTATACTGCCAGAGGATGGTGGAACTGGGGCTGTATTGCTGGGTTTAAATGGAACTGATTTCCTACAGCCTTTTGGCAGAGAGATGGGAAGGGCCTCCTGTCAGGTCGGCAGGCAAGAGGGACTGATGTTTGAGGCATCCCTCGAACATGCGTGAGAAATATTAAGAGATTGGGTCTAAAGCATTTTGGCCCTGACCCACGTGAGGCGACCCCGAACGAGCTGCCGCGAGTAGCGAGCGGAGCGGGCTCGCCGGGCGCCGGGGCTGCGCGGGGGCGACCGGCAGACTAGGTGAGCTCAAGGAGGAGGGGCCGGGAGAGCCGGCCGGCGGGGGTGGGGTCCGCGCGGGCGCATCCGTGGGGCGAACCGCCAGAAATAACAGGGGAGGCTGTGGGGGAAACTGCGACCAGAGAATGCCACCCCCCGCCCCCCCCCCCCCCCCCCCCCCCCCCCCCCCCCCCCCCCCCCCCCCCCCCCCCGCCCTGAGGAGCGCGAGCCACGGCAACCGCCACGGCTGCCACCTCAGCAGCCGCTAGCGAACCAAGACTTCCCCTCAGGGCTTTTGTTTGAGTTTAGTCACCTGCAGCAGCAAGAGGAATAGAACAGCTATGACTGGCTTGAATGAAACAAGAAAAAAATATATATATGACGTGGAGGGCATGTGGATTTGGGATATGAACTCATTTGAAAAACCACTTTGGAGTTATGACCTGATAGCTGATGAAACAGGATTGTAATAATATTCATGATCTTTGTGTGTATATGTATATGTATATATATAAATATATATAAATTTTTCGTTTAACGTGCCATGAGAAAATTTGCATTTTGTAACGTGGTCCTAGTCGCCTCCTTAGTTCGGGCACCCTTGGAGATGTTCCTGCTGCTTTACTTCAGTGAATGCAGCAAATGTGGTGAAAAGAAGGAGCAGGAACTTGCTGCTGGGGATGTTCTAGAGCCAGGACAAAAGCCTCACGAAGGCCCTGGAGAAATGCGGAAACCAGACGTCATTCCCAAAGAGGATCAAGAAACGATGAAACAGGTGTTTAAAATCAATCAGTTCAATTTCATGGCAACTGAGATGATTGTGCTCAACAGATCTTTACCAGGTGTTAGGTCAGAGGGTGTGAAACAAAGGTGTGTCCGGATGATGTTCCCACGACAAGCGTGGTGAGTGTCTTCCACGATGAGACTTGGAGCACACGTCTGCGAACTGTTCACAGTGTCATTAATCGCTCACCGGGACACATGCTAGAAGAAAGTGTCCTAGCACATGATGCCAGTGAAAGAGGCTTTTTGAAAAGACCGCTAGAGACTTCTGTGAAAAAAAACTAAAAGTACCAGTTCATGTAATTCGAACTGAACGATGTTCTGGATTGATCAGAGCTCCATTCAAAGGAGCTGCTGCGTCTAAAGGCCGAGTGATCACCTTCTTAGATGCTCACTGTGAATGTTCCGTGGGATGGCTGGAGCCTCCCTTAGCCAGGATCAAACAGGACAGGAAAACAGTGGTGTGTCCTATCACTGATGTGATCAGCAATGATACTTTTGAGTACATGGCAGGCTCTGATATGACCTATGGTGGCTTCAACTGGAAACTCACTTTTCACTGGTCTCCTGTTCCCCTAAGAGAAATGGACAGAAGGAAAGGTGTCGGACTCTTCCTATCAGAATACCTACAATGCCAAGAGGCCTGTCTTCAACAGACAGGGATTACGTCCAGGAGATTGGAACGTATGATGCTGGAATGGATATTTGGACAGGAGAAAACCTAGAGATTTCCTTTAGGATTTGGCAGTGTGGAGGAACTTTGGAGACTGTTACCTGCTCACATGTCGGGCATGTATTTTGGAAATCCACACCGTACACGTTTCTCGGAGGTACAGGACAGATTATCAATAAAAACAACAGGCAACTTGCAGAAGCGTGGATGGATTCGTTCAAGAATTTCTTCTATATAATTTCTTCAGGTGTTACAAAGGGAGACTATGGAGAGATATCATCAAGACTTGGACTAAGACACAAATACAATGTAAACCTTTCTCTTGGTACATAGAGAATCTTTATCCTGATTCCCAGATTCCACATCGCGATTTCTCTTTGTGAAAGATAAGATATGTAGAGACAAATCAGTGTCTAGATGACATGGCTAGAAAAGAGAACAAAAATGTTGGATTTTTAAACTGTCGTTGTAATGGACAGAACCAGGTTTTCTCTTAGACTGCCAACAAAGAAATTAGAACAGATGACCTTTGCTTGGATGTCTCCAAACGTAATGACCCAGTGACAGTGCTCAACTGGCACCACCTAAAAGGCAACCCGCTTTGGGAGTATGACCCAGTGAAATTAACCCTGCAGCATGCGAACAGCAATCAGTAACTGGATAAAGCCACAGAAGAGGAGAGCCAAGGTGCCCCGCATAAGAGACTGCAATGGAAACCCATCCAGGAAGTGGCTTCTTCAAAACCTCACCTTCCAGAAATATTCTGAAACCAAATTTACAAAGAAAGGAAAAAGAAAAACATACGAATTGATTGGGCTACCTCAGCGTACATTTCTGTCACATTCTTAAGTAGCAAAAACGGACAAGTGCTTTCCTCCTGCCGGGATGTAAGGTTTATCAGTCATTGATACATAGACTCCTCTGGCTTGTCACTATCTGTGAACCAGGCTTCTTGTCCAAGGAAGTGAATCCACAGAGCGAGACTGTGCACACTATGTTTACAGGATGGAAAGAGTCGTTCATCAAGAATCATTGTTAAGAATATTCAATGAAGCAGTCAACAAAAATGTGTTTTCAGGGGAACTGTGCCTTTCATGGTTTGCTTGCAGATTCATAACTTCTGCTCAATGGGTTGTCCTAATGAAGAGATTTGTAAGTTTTTTTTTTTTTTTTAGGACTGGTGACCAGTATATATTAGATATTGATATAAATAGAGGTGAAGAAGAACCGGAAACAGTTTCAGAATTATGTAAAAACAACATTTTTACAATTTAAGAAAAACTATATTAAACAGAGTTGAAAGGTAATTACATTAGAACTATGAGAAATACAATTTGTTACAGTATAGTATCAGATTTGTACATAGACTTTATACCTCCTTGGGGAAAATTAACCAATTCCAATGACATTTTGTTTTCATCTATGATGGTCATGGATGGGTTTTTCCCCTTGGGGTGCTGAAATTGAGCTGAAAAAAACCATTGCTCTTTGAATATAGTTTTAATTGCTTTCTACAGTTTTTTAATTTGGTCTATATGCTGTTGAAACTGTAATTTTTAATTGCCTTCAAAACTGAAGATTTAACATAATGTCTGGTCTCATTGAACAGGCTAGATCTCTCAGTTGCTCTTGGTTCATCTGGCTTATCGACTTTCACACACACAAATTTCCTATTAGATTTTGAACTCCTTAACTTGATTCAGCTGATGATGTTTAATACTCAAGATTCATACTACTGTGTTACAGATTTGCTTTCATGGCAGTAAATCTTCAGTTTCTCCTGATTCCACTCAGTAAAAGGCCTGCAGAAGTGATTATTTGGGTATTTAGAGAGGATCTATTTGATGATTTTTTGGAAAACATTTTTTGCTCCATACTCAGATGTGCTTTATTGTCAAGTGCATATTTAGATAAGGTTCTTGACTTGTCATGGTGATCTGCTGATTTTTTTTAAAAATAAAATTTGACTGAAAATGTTTGACCTTTTTTAAATGAGTTAACCAAAATCGTGTAGCTAGTCTTCTGTGTTACTCCTGCCTTTCTTCCCCAAATTCCACTTAGATTAAAATCGTTTTTTTCCTCTATCTTTTAATACCACAGTATAACTTCAGAATCGATTAAAAGTTGAATATAGCAATTAGTGTTTTAATTCATAGAATATCTCATTGTGAAATTTCCCTTATATGTAGAATGGTCCTTTGGCAAATGTGCTTGTATTTTCTTTCTTATTTGTAAGAATATATTTAGTGATATACTTTTCTTTTTTCTTTTTTAAAATAGTTTATTGTCAAACTGGTTTCCATATAACACCCAGTGCTCTTCCCCACAAGTGCCCTCCTCCAATACCACCACTTCCTTTCCCCCCTCCCCCTTCAACCCTCAGTTTGTTTTCAGTATTCAATAGTCTTTCAGGTTTTGTGACCCTCTCTACCCCCAACTCTCTTTCCCCTTTTCCCTCCCCATGGTCCTCCATTAGGTTTCTCCTGTTCTCCTGTTAGACCTGTGAGTGCAAGCATATGGTATTTATCCTTCTCCGACTGACTTATTTCGCTTAGCATGACACCCTCAAGGTCCATCCACTTTGCTACAAATGGCCATATTTCATTTTTTCTCGTTGCCATGTAATACTCCATTGTATATATATACCACATCTTCTTGATCCATTCATCAGGTGATGAACATTTAGGCTCTTTCCATGATTTGGCTATTGTTGACAGTGCTGCTATGAACATTGGGGCACATATGCCCCTATGCTTCAGCACTTCTGTGTCCCTTGGGTAAATCCTTAGCAGTGCTATTGCTGGGTCATAGGGGAGTTCTATGGATAGTTTTTTTTCCCATAATATTTTATTGTCAAATTGTTTTCCATACAACACCCAGTGCTCTTCCCCTTAAGTGCCCTCCACCATCACCACCACCTCTTTTCCCCCCTCCCCCTTCCCCTTCAACTTTCATTTCATTTTCAGCATTCAGTAGTCTCTCAAGTTTTGCATCCCTCTCTCTCCCCAACTCTCTCTCCCTCCTCCGCTCCCCCTGGTTCTCCATTAGGTCTCTCCTGTTTTCCTGCTAGACCTATGAGTGCAAACATATGGTTTCTGTCCTTCTCTGCCTGGCTTACTTCGCTCAGCATGACACCTTCAAGGCCCATCCACTTTCCTACAAAAGGCCATATGTCATTCCCTCTCATTGCCATGTAGTACTCCATCGTGAATATATACCACATCTTCTTGATCTATTCATCAGGTGATGGACATTTAGGCTCTTTCCATGTTTTGGCTATTGTTGACAGTGCTGCTATGAACGTTGGGGTACATGTGCTCCTATGCATCAGTATTTCTGTCTCTCTTGGGTAAATCCCCAGCAATGCTATTGCTGGGTCATAAAGGAGTTCTATGGATAGTTTTTTGAGGAACTTCCACACTGTTTTCCAGAGTGGCTGCACCAGTTTACATTGCCACCAACAGTGTAAGAGGGTGCCCATCTCTCCACACCCTCTCCAACATCTATAGTCTCTTGCTTTGTTCATTTTAGCCACTCTGACTGGCGTGAGGTGGTATCTCAGTGTGGTTTTGATTTGTGTTTCCTTGATGATGAGTGATGTTGAGCATCGTTTTATGTGTCTGTAGGCCATCTGGATATCCTCTTTGGAGAAGTGTCTGTTCATGTCTTCTGCCCATTTCTTCACTGGATTATTTGTTTTGTGATTGTGAAGTTTGGTGAGTTCCTTGTACATTTTCGATATTAGCCCTTTATCTGATATGTGATTTGCAATTATTTTTTCCCATTCTGTCGGTTGCCTAATAGTTTTCTTGATTGTTTCCTTTGCCTTGCAGAAGCTTTTTATCTTGATGAAGTCCCAAGGGTTCAGTTTTGCTTTAATTTCCCTTGCCTTTGAGGATGTGTTGAGTAGGAGATTGCTGCGTTGGAGGTCTAGGAGGTTTTTTCCTACTTTCTCCTCGAGGGTTTGATGGTTTCCTGTCTCCCATTCAGGTCCTTCAGCCATTTTGATTTTATTTTTGTGTATGGTGTAAGAGACTGGTCTAGCTTTGTCAAAATCAATGTACAGAAATCAGTTGCATTCCTATATACCAAAAATGAAGCAGCCGAAAGAGAAATTAAGAAACTGATCCCATTCACGATTGCACGAAAAACCATCAAATACCTAGCAGTAAACCTAACCAAGGATGTAAAAGACCTATATGATGAAAACTATAGAAAACTTATGAGAGAGATCGAAGAAGACACCAAGAAATGGAAAAATATTCCCTGTTCATGGATCGGAAGAATAAACATTGTGAAAATGTCATTACTACCCAAAGCAATCTACACATTCAATGCAATCCCCATCAAAATTGCACCAATATTCTTCTCAAAACTAGAACAACCTATCTTCAAATTCATATGGAACCACAAAAGACCCCGTTTAGCCAAAGTCATAATGAAGAAAAAAACCAAAAGGGGAGGCATCACAATCCCAGACTTTAGCCTCTACTGCAAAGCTGTCATCATCAAGACAGTATGGTATTGGCACAAAAACAGACACATAGACCAATGGAATAGAATAGAGAACCCAGAGCTGGGCCCACAAATGTATGGTCAATTAATTTTTGACAAAGCAGGAAAAAGTATGGATAGTTTTTTGAGGATCCTCCACACTGTTTTCCAGAGCGGCGGCACCAGTTTACATTCCCACCAACAGTGTATGAGGAGAAAGTAGGAAACAGCTTCCTTGACCTCAACCACAGCAATTTCCTACTCGACACATCCCCTAAGGCAAGGGAAATGAAAGCAAAAGTGAACTATTGGGACCTCATTAAGATAAAAAGCTTCTGCACTGCAAAGGAAACAACCAAGAAAACTAATAGGCAATGGACAGGATGAGAAAAGATATTTGCAAATGAGATACCAGATAAAGGGCTAGTATCCAAAATCTACAAGGAACTCACCAAACTCCACACCTGAAAAACAAATAACCCAGTGAAGAAATGGGCAGAAGACACAAAAAGATACTTTACTTTGATTATCAAAGACTCTCACTGCAGGCAGTGCTATGTCTTGTACCTCAGAATGCTTCTGAAAGTTGCATCACTAATGCTACTTGCCAAATTGATGTATAGAAAGGTTCTCATCTCCTATTCAGATTAGTCAGCATCAAACACATATAAATGCTGTAGGGTGAGACTGTAGTACAGAATGCAGACATTTTGTCCCCTGGAAGTTTGCAGTGAAGCAGGTGCTGGATGGGTTGTTTTGTTTTTTCTTTTTCACCCCTCCTCTATGAGCTCTGTTAATGCTGTCTTCAGGAGGCCTAATGTTTGAATAAAACAGATGTCTACTAGATTATTTCCATGCTCAGAATTTGGTATAGCTTGGTCTTAATTCCTTATTGTAAGAAAGCTGAAATAGCAATGCGATTCAAGGTTTTGTTTTGTTGTTTAAGACGGGGATAGAAGTGATTTAATTCAAGGGTACTTTTAGAACCTGATAGATAATCCCACTGCCTTATATTTCTAATGAAAGTATTCTAAATAGGTTGAAAATATTAAATATTCCTGAATACAAAAGAAGTTGGAAGAAAAGGACATTAATTGTGCTATAATACTGTGGAGAAAGCATAGCGTAGCAGGTATATACATCTGCTTTTTTGCATAACTAAGCCACATTAAGGCTATTATTAAGATTTATTTATTTATGTTTTATTTATTGTGGGAGAGCAAGCATGAGTGTAGGAGGGGGATAGAGGGAGAGAGAAAATCCCAGCAGGCTCTGTCCTGTCAGTACAGAGCCCAGTGCAGGGCTAGATCTCATGAACCATGAGATCTTGACCTGAGACAAAATTTGTAGTCAGAGGCTGAACTAAATGAGCCACCCCAGTGCCCAAGACTATTATTAAGTTTTATTTTTTAAAATGTTTTATTTATTTTTGATACAGAGAGAAACAAAGCAAGAGAGGAGGAGGGGCAGAGAGAGAAGAAGACACAGAACCGGAAGCAGGCTCCAGGCTCTGAGCTAGCTGTCAGCACAGAGCCTGACGCGGGGCTCGAGCCCACGAACGTGAGATCTGACCTGAGCTGAAGTCGTAAGCTTAACCGACTGAGCCACCCAGGTGCCCCTATTAAGTGTTAAATTTAAATGATTGTGCTTACCTGACTTCACTGTTCATCAACCAGGACTAGAGTCTTCTACTGTTAGTATCTCTTTTGAGTGGACCTTGCAGGATCCTCCAGGATCACGTTCAAAAGCTATCTTCTAGGTGCACAGGCCCATGGGGCCTATTTGAATGAATGACTAGGTCCCAGGATTTCTTACGAAGGCAGCTTCCTGTTGGCTCAGCTCTGAGCATTTTGGGCAACTCTGAAGAAATGGTGCTGCCTCCTAATATACTTGGAACCATAGCCTTCTACTTTCAAAAGATACAGAGCCATTTGACCATATGTATCAAGATCTTCATTTTTAGTTTATTGTCAACTTGGTTTCCATATAAAACCCAGTGCTTCTCCCCACAAGTGCCTCCCCTCCATGACCATCACCCCCTACCCACCCCTCCCCATTCAGCCCTCGGTTCGTTTTCAGTATTCAATAGTCTCTCATGTTTTGTGTTCCTCTCTCTCCCCAACTCTCTTTCCCCCTTCCCCTCCCTATGGTCCTCTGTTAGGTTTCTCCAGTTAGACCTATGAGTGCAAACATATGGTATCTGTCCTTCTCTGCCTGACTTATTTCACTTAACATGACACTCTTGAGGTCCAACCACTTTGCTACAAATGGCCAGATTTCATTCTTTCTCATTGCCATATTGTACTCCATTGTGTATATATACCACATGTATCAAGATCTTTAAATATTTCATCCCTTGATCCAGTAACCCAACTTTTAGAAACCTCTGTGTGTGTGTGTGCGCGCGCGTGCATGTGAACTAAGATCAAGTATAACTTAATGTTTTAGCCTCAGCCTTTCTTTCCACAGAACCGGACTCATACTTCAGAGTATGATTTTTCCCTACAGGGCTCCATTCCTACCAAAAAGAAGGCAAGGTGAAGGTTCGTTCTGTCTGCTTGTTGTGGCCCCCATTCCCCAACCCAAAGGTCTTTACATCTGTTTGAACCATATGTGTATACAAAGCTGAAGTACTTTGCCAGAGGACTCTTACACTCACTGCAAATTGAAGATGCGATTAGCCTATCCAAGCCTTGGTATAAGTGATCCATAATGTCGGTATAGGTAAAATGAACAATTGAAGGCAACTTCAATTCCCAGCTATAGGAGAATCGCTAAATAATGGTATATTACTGTATATGAGTTTATGCAGCAGTTAAGCTTTTTAAAGGACAGTTAATCATTATTTAACAAAAAAAATTATCTATGACTTTTTTACTTGCCTTTACTTCAGTCACTCCCAGTGTGTCAGAGTTTTGGTCTGGAAGAGGTAGGAGCTCTGTTCCCTTCCTTGAACTGTAGGTGGCAGAATAGACCTTCTTTGTCCTGTTCTAATCTGTCTGGGTGCAGAAAGATTACTCTCTGTAGTGCCCAATTCAGTTCTCAGGTGAGGAAAAGTGGTAGCCATTGCTCATAAAGCCTTCAGGGATATTACAGATTTGCAGATATTTAGAAAAAAAGATTAGAGCTGGAGACATGCAAGAACCTTGTGAAACCCAGAGGAGGACCTGAGTTGAGATTCATTGGGAAATGAAGGCATGCATAAACAGCTCTTTTATATAGAGGAAGTGAGTAAGCCACAGACAGGACTCATGTTCGGAAGAGCTGAAAAGTGCTCACTTTGGCAGCACAATACAGAAGACCTGAAAAGTTTACATTGAGACCAATTCCCTATGTTCAGAGCATGCTCAGCTAATCAGTGAAGAACTTCTCTGGCATAGAATGAGCCTACAAAGACTAGGTGAGGTGGCTTTTTTTTTTTTAGATGCCTGATTTTCAACAAAAATCTCTCAAGGTATAAAAAAACAGGGAATATTACCAATGCAAAAGAAGAAAGTTAAATGGCAGAACCTGTCTTTGAGAAACCCAGACATTAGACATATTAGATGAAGGCTTTAGGAGAGCTCATAAATATACTCAAGGAGCTAAAAGGGATAAAAATGAACAAAGAGCTAAAAAGATCAGGAGAAACAAATTTGGCCCAATCTAACACCTATTTATGATAAAAAGTAAACTAGGAACAGAGGGACACTTCCTCAACTTGAAAAGGAATATCTACAAAAATCTTATGACTAAAATTATATTTAATGGTGAGAAACCTGAAGCTTTCCCACTGAGATCAAATAGGAGGCAACGTTCTCCCCTCTCACCGCTCCTTTTCAACATAGTACAGGAAGTCCTTGCTAATGGAGTAAGATAAGAAAAGAGGATAAAGTGTATACGTTTTGGGATGGAAGAAATAAAACGGTCTTTGTCCACAGACAACACAATCACCTCTATAGAAAATCCAAAGGAATTGATAATAAAACAAAATCCAAACTCCTGGGACTGACAAGCACTAGAGTAACATTGAAGGATACAAGGGGAAGATGCAAACATTAACCATTTTCTGTACAGAGCAGGGAACAAGTGGGATTTGATATTTTGCACATAATACTGTTTACATTATCAGTTCCCCAAAATGAGATATTTAGGTATAACTCTACCAGAACATGTAAAAGATCTATAAGAAGAAGACTACCAAGCTCTGATGAAGGAAATCCAAGGAGAGTTTTTTAAACATGGAGATATTCCATGGTCACGGATAGAAAGAGTCACTATTGTCAAAATCTCAGTTCCTCCCAACCTGATCTTTGATTCAATGCAATCCCAGTCAGAATCCCAGAAAAATGCTTTGT
This sequence comes from Helogale parvula, assembly GCA_004023845.1. Lineage (NCBI taxonomy): Eukaryota > Metazoa > Chordata > Mammalia > Carnivora > Herpestidae > Helogale > Helogale parvula. The sequence goes on from PJEM01015641.1 coordinate 19,951, forward strand.
GGATATCCACAAACTGTTTTTAACGTTTATATGGAGAAGCTAATGACTCCGAATGGGCAACACAACATTAAAGGGGAGAACAAAGTTGGAGGGCTGATGCTATCTGACTGATTGCAGGTTTAATAAAGATGAAGCTATGAAGGCAGCATGGTAGTGGGCCAAGAATAGAAATAGATCAATGGAATGGAACAGAGACCCACATAAATATGATCAACTGATCTTTGGCAGATGAATAAGGCAATCCAATGGGGGAAAGATACTCTTTTCAACAAATGGTGCCAGAAGTACTGGACATCCCATCCCCTCTCCCAATATGAATCTAGACACAGACCTTACCCACTTCATAAAAATTAACTCGAATGATTCACAGACCTAACTGTAAAATTCAAAACTATGGATCTCTTGGGAAATAATTTAAGAGAAAACTTAGATGACCTTGGGTATGGTGATGACATTTTAGCTACAACACCAAGGCCATGAAATAAGGAATTGAGAAGCTTGACTTCACTAAAACTAAAAACTGCTCTATAAAAGACGATGTCAACAGAATGAAAAAGCAAGGCATAGATTGGGAGAAAATGTTTGTAAAAGGCACATCTGATAAAGTCCTGTTATCTAAACTATACAAAAAATTATGAAAACTCAACAATGATAAAGCAAACAACTCCATTAAAAAATGAGCTGAAGGGGTGCCTGGGTGACTCAGTCAGGTAAGTGTCCAACTTTGGCTTAGGTCATGATCTCATGGTTTGTGAGTTCAAGCCCCATGTCGGGCTCCGTGCTGACAGCTCAGATACAGATTCTGTATCTCCCTCTCTCTCTCTCTTTCTGCCCCTCTCCCTCTTGAAAAGAAAGAAACATTAAAAATTATTTCTTTAATTAGCTGAAGACCTTATAAATATCTCACTAATGAAGATATACAGATGGCAAAAATATTCTACATCGTATGTCATCAGTGACATGCAAATTAATGCAGTGGGATAACACTATATACCTATTAGAATGTCTCAAATCCAGAACACTGACAACATCTAATACTGATAAGGATATGGAGCAACAGGAACTCTTATTCATTGCTGGTGGAATGTAAAACGGTATAGCCACCTTTCAAGACAGTTTGGCAGTTTCTTGTAAACATACTGTTATCATATAATCAGCAATCTTGATTTTTTGTATTTACCCAAAACTGTTGAAATCTTATGTTCACACAAAACCTGCATATGGATGTTTTATCAGTTCTATTCATAATTGCCAAAATTTGGAAGCAATTATGATGTCATTCCAAATGACTCTTAAATGCACATAAATGCATATTACTAGTGAAGGCAGCCAATTTGAACAGGTTACATACTGTGTGATTCCAAGTGACACTCTGAAAAGGCAAACCTATGGGGATAGTAAAAATATCACTATTTGTCAGGGATTTGGGACAAGAAGAATTAGCAGAGCACAGAAGATATATAGGGCAGTGAAAACACTCTGTGTGATAGGATAGTGATGGATATGTGTTATTCTACATTTGTCCAGACACTGAGAAAGTACAACAGTAAGAATGACCCCTAAGGTAAACTATGGGGGAAATTAGTTAAACACAAAGGAAGTCGATAAGAGAGCATCTGAGGGAGAAAAGCTAGAGAACATACAGAAAATACAACAAAGTGTCAACACTATCTTCACTATCTGTTACTACTTTCAACATAAATGGATTACCCCGGGTAAACAAAAGACATAGATTAATAGAATAGATTTTAAAAGCCAGGATTCATCGATGTGTTGTTACCAAAAGACTCAGTTTATTTATTTGATATATATTTTTCAAAAATTTGAGGGTAGTTGACAAACATACTACATTAGTCTCAGGTATACAACAACATAGTGATTTGACAAGTTTTTACATTATGCTTGGCTCACTGCACACATAGCTACTATATGTACCACAGAAAACTATTAGGATACCATTGACTGTTTCCTTATGCTGTGTCTTTTATTCCCACGACTTATTCATTCCATATTGGAAACCTGTATCTCCCACTCCCCTTCACCCATTTTACCAATTCTCCCCATTCTCTTCCCTCTGGGACCTTCAGATTGCTTTCTGTATTTACAGATATGGTCTGTCCTTCCTTCCTTCCTTCCTTCCTCCCTCTTTCCCCCCTTTTTCATTCTTCTTTCTTTCTTTCTTTCTTTTCTCTCTCTCTCTCTCTCTCTCTTTCTGTCTTTTTCTTTCTCCACATAAGAATGAAATAATATAGTATTTCTCTTTCCCATTCTGATTTATTTCACGTAATGCAATAACCTCTAGGTCCATCTATGTTATTACAAATTACTCAGTCTCATCCTTTTTATGGCTGAGTAATATTCCAATGTGTGTGTGCATGCACGTGTGTGTGTGTGTGTGTGTGTGTACCACATCTTCTTTATCTTTTTTCTTTCAGTGGTCACTTAGGTTATGTCCCTATGTTGGCTATTATAAATAACACTGCAATATGCATAAGAGTGCACATATCTTTTCAAATTTGTGTTTTTGTTTTCTTTCAGTAGATACCCAGTAGTGGAATTACTGTATAATATGGCATTTTTATTTTTAATTATTTGAGGACCTTCTATATTGTTTTCCACAGTGGCTGCACCAATTTATCTTCTGACCAAAGTGCGCGAAGAGTCTTTTTTCTCTACTTCCTTGCAAACACTTTTTATTTCTTGTCTTTTTAAATTTAATTTTTTTTCAGTTCACATTAATTTGGAGTGGTTGCATTGATTTAAGGAACAGCTGAGACAAAAAAGGATAGGTTCAATCTTTCCTGGTCTGTGGCTAGTGAGGCACACTGTCTTGAAAACTTGGCCGAAGCTGGTGTAGTAACACTTGCATCATTTACTGCTGGCCACTGTGGCATTCTTAATGTCTTGATGTGTTTGCATTTTTGCCGGCGGTAATAAGATGAATCTCCAATGGCTGTCTTTCCAATAAGAAAATGTGAAAGGTGATGTGAAGCAGGTGCTCAGTGAAGCAGGTATTCAGTCTACCCCTGTCCTACAGACAGTACATCTTAAATAATGACTTTAAAATCCATGTCATCCCAGGTTCAGGTCCAAGCCTCTTTTGGAAATCCTCCCAGAGGATTACAGGTAGAACATGATCTCCATAATTCAAAATGAATCTTGAAAAAGTAAACTTTAAATCAGAATTTCAGGAGAAATTCATGGTGAAGTTCATGTTTTGCCCATTAATCCTCATTTCCACAATGCATCTCGCCTCCAGAATTGGCCGCGCGAACCTTGCCTTTTTATTTTTAGCCGTTCTGATAGATGCGAGGTGACCTCTTGTTGTCGTTTTGATTTGCATTTCCCTGATGATTAGTGATGTTGAGCATTTTTTCCATGACTCTTGGCCATCTGTATCAAGACTCACTTTAGATCTAAGGACATGCATCAGTTTAAAGCAGAAGATGGAAAAAGTTCTTCTTGCAACTAGTAACCAAAAGAGAACAGAGGTTGCTACACTAATATCGGACAAATTAATCTTTAAATCAAAAGTGGCTATAAGGGATGAAGATGTTATATAATGAGAAAAAAACCGAGTTCACCAAGAAGGTGTAATACCTGTAAACATGTGTGCATCAAACATCAGAGCTCCTAAACATATAAACCAAATATTTGATAGAATTCCTGGGAAAATAGACAGCTCTACTGGAGCTGGAGTCTTATTTAGGATTAGATGAATTGTGAAGGGACAGAAACATTCAAGCACAGGACCAGGAATTTATAGAGGCAGAGTTGACATTCACAGCATATAAGCTGAGCCTCTGCAGGATCCTGGCCCAGCAGCAGGAGACAAGAATACTATGCCCCCTTCATGACCTACCCTAGTCTAGTGTAGTGATTCTTGCCTGGGATGGACTTGCTCTCAACAATCTCTAAGCCATGTATAGCGAATTGTGACTCCAGTAGACTTTAAAGGGACAGAACTAATGGATTGGAGATACTTATACTAAAGCCGACATCTGGTATAGAAGAATTTTACCTCACTGAAAATATGGATATCTGCTAGGAAGAGGGTACAGTAACTTGGCCCACCTTGCTTAAGATCAACTGGCCAAACTTTGTGAACCTAATTGATCCTTGCAAGCAGAAAAATTATTCACAAAAAATTGAAAAATTTAGGCATCTGACTGGGTCAGTTGTTAGGCCATGTGTCTCTTGATTTAGAGGTTGTGAGTTCAAGCCTCACACTGGGTGTAGAGATTATTTTATTTTATTTTTTAGTTTTCAAATATACTTTATTTTTTCAATCAGGCAATATTTCAATGGGTGCTCAGTGCTTTTACTTGGCATCAAGCCATCATTTGTTTTTTAAACAATTCAATATTACACCAGTTGGGATGATTTTTCATTCCTTCAGTCCTTTGGAGTGAGTTTCATTCCATTTCAATTTGTGTTGCTGTATAAGCCCATAACATCCTGAAGCAGAAGATAGAACAGTGCAACTGTAGTTGCTGACTTGCTACAAATTAGGGCCAAGTCCCCTTGCAAAGAGCCCTGAGGTAGAGATTATTTTAAAAAGTGGTATCCTTAAAAAATATTGAAAACTTCACAGGTAGAAAAATTATTATAGTCTCAGCTGAAAATCTATCAAAAAGAGAGATTTCAACCTGTATCTTTTCTATAGCATCTAGTGGAATATAACAGCAAAGAATAGTACTTGGTTCACCTCACCATACAAAATATGCTATCTTTCCTTCTAGATTCTAGATCCAGGTTCTAGATTCATTGTTCTTTCTGTTATACAGGAAAGGATTTGTGCTTGGAAAATGAACGGCTACTGGGAAAATGAACAGTAGTGTTTATTTGGAAATTAACTCTGCTGGGCTGCTTTTAAACGTGGGAAGTGTCACTCTTGGGACGAAGAATAGAAACAAAATGAAAGATTGTCAATTGCGAAAGAAGCAGAATGAAAACATCTTACAAGCTGTGATTACTTTGCTGAATTCTGGAGGGGGAGTGATCAAGGCTGAAATTGAGAATGAAAACTATAGTTACCAAAAGGATGGAATAGGACAAGATTTGGAAAAATCTGTTGGAAATATTCTTCCATCTGTTCCTAAATACTTAACCTTTATGCAGCAAGGTCAATATTTTCAAATTTTTGTCAAGTCATGGAGCTCAGAAACCTCTGGTTTACGGATTGTCACCTTGAGGACCAATTTGTACAGAAGGGATGTGACATGTACAAATATGATGAGTGTCACTGATACACTGGAGTTCCTCAAAGCCAAGAGCAAAACTGGAGGGAGATGTTCTGGACCGAAATTGCCTCCACAGCTGGATGTACAAAAAGAGAGTGACATAAAGGACTTGGCTGATGCCTTTTTTAACAGGACACAGCTCAGGTACAGAGAAAAAGTGCCCTTTACTGAATCCACACATGTTGAAATGAAAGCCTTCTCAACAGGAAAGTGGTTGCAACGCATCAAAGAGATTCTCCCTCAGTATGTTTCTGCTTTCGCAAATACTGATGGGGGATATTTGTTTATTGGGTTAAATGAAGAAAAAGAAGTAATTGGCTTTAAAGCAGACGCGAACGATCTTAAGAAGTTAGAAACAGAGATAAAAAAATCCATTAGGAAGTTGCCTATTTATCACTTCTGTAGGCAGAAGCAGCAGATAAAATCCACATGCAAATTCTTCGCAGTCTGTGACGAAAGAAGTCCTTGTGGATATGTCTGTGCACTCAAAATAGAGCCGTTCTGTTGTGTGGTGTTTGCTAAGGAGCCGGAATCCTGGCGCGTTAAAGACAACCAAGTGAGGCAGTTCACCGCTGAGGAATGGATCTCCACCATATTGCCTGCTAACCCAGGTGAGGAAGGGAGATTAGGAATGAAGGTACATTAGGCTAGGATGGCAGACAGGTTTTTAATTGGGATGTGGGGTGAGATCATAGCCTTCACATTTCAACACCTAATATACTCCTGTCTGGTGGACACAATCGATCGTTCACTTTCTTGTTTTCTTCTGTCCACTTAGAAGATCGCTCTTCCGTACGGAAGATGGAACGCTCTTCTCTCAGTATCACAATCTGGTGCAAAGATCCAATTAACCCTATTATGCCTCCCTACCACCTCTTCACTTACTCTCAATGAAAAAGCCTATTGAATGCTTTTTCTTTCTGACCTCAGTTCAATAACTGGCCATTTCTTTCTGTGAGGAACACTTGCCTCTTTTATTTACCCGTTCCTTCATTATTTTTACACTTGTCTATTTATTTCCCTTCAAACTTCTTCTCTCTTTCTCCCCTTCTGTCTTTCCATTTGTGAGTCAAAATGTCACCTTACCGTGGAGTGATTTTAAAAAATGAATAATACAGGTATTTTATGTGATTTTAGTAAAGGAAAGTCTCAAATGAAGTTCGATCACACTAGCAACTTTAGAATCTCTGAAAATGCAGGTTCTCCCTTGGAATCAGCACCACACTCAGCTGTCCTTCACTAGCCATCTCATTTTTAAATTTCCCTTGCCTTTAAAATGAACCCAATTACATGGTAGTGTAATCAATGGCTTAATGAATTTTTCCTATTAATTTTCATTCTGGGTACAGTGTGTTCTAGCAGCATCAAGGATGAAATGGCATAGATGTGCACTCTGTGTATGATCTAGGGATCTAATCACAATATGTAATAATAATATTGGGGAAAAGGGTTAATTCTAAGCAGACTATTGATATGCTATGCAATAGTTCGGTGAGGGGAAGGTCTCTCATGTGGCAAATTAAAAATGTGATTTTTTAAAAAAAATTATTTTTATCTTTTCAGGTTTTTCATGGTTCATCTGGTTACAAGTAAAACTCTTCTCACGTTTCCTCCGTTGTTGGGCTGTTGGAAATTTGGTAAGTGAGCAACAGAGATATGACCTTTCAGGTCATTTAATTCTGGCTTCTTGGCATCTGTGGTGTCAGTTTGTTCAAACCTTCTTCATGTCAGTGTCATCTCCAAATTGGTCATCATGGAGCACGTGGGTGGCTCAGTTGGCTAAAAGTCTAACTTCAGCTTAGGTCTTGATCTCATTGTTCGTGGGTTCAAGCCCTGCATCGGGCTCTGTACTGAATGTTTCCTCAGAGTCTGGAGTCTGCTTTAGAGTCTGTGTCTCCTTCTCTCTCTGCCTCTCCTCTGCTTGTGCTCTGTCTCACTCTGTCTCTCAAAAATTAAAAAAAAGAAATAAACGAAATTTGTCATCAAAGCACCCCTGAGTATTGATGGGAGTACCTTAATATTTTTAGTGACTGCATATGTTAAAGTCTAATTCTTGAGATTTTGATTAGACCTTCCTTGATGTAATAGAAACTGCTTTAACTGAAAGTAAGAGAACCAGTTTAGTTTAAACGAAAAAGGGAGTGGATAACGTCACTGGAAAGTCTAGACTGAGTCCCAGACTCGCACATATCCGTGCTCAGTGGCTGGAGAAATGCCGTCTGCACTCAGCATCTCTGATTTGTCTGGTTTTGTTGTTATTGTTTGAGGGCAACGTGTTATTTTCTGTGATTTGAACTGTGTTACCTTGAATATTCGTTTTCAATCTGCTGGTGTGTATTTTCAAGAGAAACTCTTGTTGCACAACCAGAATAGAAATGCTGAGTCAGGATGATTGTGAGTGTGCGAGTACGAAGATAGTGGCAGATTGTGTTTCAGAATAGATGGGTCACTGCAGTCCCATCACCAGTATACTAGAAACGTCTCTATCTTCTCCAATTGTCAAACTTCATCTTTGTCCTCTTCTTTCTCATCCTCCTTTTTCTCACTCAAATAGGCACAACCGGGGTATCTCTTTATAGTATCCATTTCTCTGGTTATTAATTTGGCAAAGCTTCTCTCCTCACACTTACTGGGCATAAGTTGTATTTTGTCTTCTAAAAATGCCCATTGTGTCTTGTGCCCATTTTTCTATAGGGCTTTTGTCTTTTTCTTATTGATTTGTCATGGTAACTTCCAGACTGTAGAATTCAATTCCTCTTTTGCTCACAGGTATTACAGATGACAGATGTCTTCTCCAAAACTGTGGCTTGCATATTCTCTTTTCTGAACATATAGTATGATAATCATTCGCTGTAAATTTTAAGATTGTCAAACTTATTTTAGTTTTGTGGTCAGGTGCTCTTTGTACCTTGAGTAAGATAGTCCTCTCTACTCTAAAGTTACAAGGAGATTTCCCTTCATTTTCTTCCAAAGGTTTTAAGGTTTTGCACGTTGTACTTAACATTAAAATCCTCAATCCATCTAAATAGACACTGACGTAGAGCTGCTATTAAATTTTCCTCCATGTGGTTAACCACCTTCCCAGCTTCAAGTACCGAATAGCTCCATTTTCACCCATTGATCTGCCATGCCACCACCACCGTATTATTGAATATACCTATATACAACTGCATTTCTAGAAACTCTTTATATGTCCACGGTCAAATTGTTTGTCCTTACATATGTTGTGCTGTGTTAATATGATAATGTTATACTAAGTTTCAGTATCTGGCAGAAAACCTTTTATGTTCCTTCTTTCTCTTTGAGAGTGTTTGGCAATTTTAGTCATTTACTCTCTCCTAGAAATTTTAGGATCTACTTCACTGCCACCAAAAAAACCCTTCCAGGATTTTGATTGCAGTTACATAGATCTATAGATAGTTTGGGAAGAAATGCCATATTCATATCAGTCCATCTTTGTACTCTTTAACATAGGAAGTCCCTCCATTCATTTATATCTTCTTTCATGCCTTTAAGATCTTATAAATTTCTGTGTATGAGTTTTGTCAATCTTTTGTTATATTTATTCCTAAGTTCTTTTACTTTGTTTGTTCTTATGAATAATGTTTTCCTTTACAATTTTAATTTATAGGAGGAGTTAAGATGAGGAAGCAGAATGGAAACCCTGAGTTTGACTCATCCCTGAAACGCAGCTAGATCAGCATCAGACCATTTTGAACACCTAGGAAATTGATCTGAAGATTAACAACACAATTTGCATACCTTGAGTCACAAAACTTGGCAGAAAGAGTATATTCTTTTCTATTTGTTAAAAAAATTTTAAATTGTAATTCTATTTTATTTTCTTCTATTTTACTGTTTAAATTTTTTTCATTAAAAAGTTCTTTTTTAACTGTCTTTTTTGTTCCTTTCTCTTTTTTCTCTATTCTAGCAAGCTTCTTTCAACAAGTAGACTGAAACACACCTAGGATCTAGCTTCCTTTCTTTG
>PJEM01015642.1:0-29173 GCA_004023845.1 Helogale parvula
AAGGTCGATTCAAGTTATGTCTGAGGGGAGTTCTCTGTGCCTTTTGGATTTCAATGTCTATTTCCTTCTCCAGAGTGGGGAAATTCTCAGCTATAATTTGATCAAGTACCCCTTCAGGACCTTTTTCTCTTCTTCTTCAGGAATTCCTATCATATGGATATTGTTCCATTTGATTGTATCACTCAGTTCTCCTTCTCCTGGATCAATTTATCTCTCTTTTTCTCAGCTTCCTCTTTTTCTGTAATTGTGTCTTCTAATTCACTATTCTTCTCTCTGCCTCTTCAATTCCTGCAGTGGCAGCCTCCATCTTATTATGCACCTTATTTATAGCCTTTTCTAACTCACCACAGCTATTTTTAAGGTCCCTGGTCTTTGTATCAATAGCTTCTCTGATGTCTTCCAGCTTTTTTCAAGCCCGCAATTAATTTTATGACAATTGTTCTAGATTCTTACTCCATTACGTTGCTTATATCTGTTTTGAGCAATTCTGTAGCTGTGACTTCTTCCTGGAATTTCTTTAGAGGAGAGTTCTTCCATTTCATCATTTCGGCTAGCTTTATGTCTCTTGTCAGTTTTAAAAACTTGTTATGCACTCTGCACCTGTGAGTATTGCTAGATTAAAGGAGGCTCATTGACTGTCCAGGACCTGTCCATTTAGGAAGTGTCTTTTAGTGTTGTCCCTTGGTCTCTCTTATGCCTTTGATTATTTTATTTCCCTGCTCCATGATATTTGGGACTCTCCACCATTGTACTTTGGCTTGTTTCTTGAGGTAGCCCTGGAAAGGAAAACAGACAAACACACAGAGAACAAAAGCATGCAAATGCACAAACAAGCAGACCAAAAGGAGAAACAGAAGGGTGGGAGGGACAAAAACAACCAAAGACAAAGGACAGTCTAAAAGCATGAAACCATGTGTGCCTGGATGGGTCAGTCGGTTGAGTGTCCACCTTCAGCTCAGGTCATGATCTCGCAGTCCACAGTCTGTGAGTTCGAGCCCCCATATCAGGCTCTGTGCTGACAGCTCAGAGCCTGGAGTCTGCTTCGAATTCTGTGTCTGCCTCTCTCCTGCTTGTACTCTGTCTTTCTCTCTCAGAAATAAACAAACATTGAAAAAAACTAAAAATCAATAAATAAAAGCATAAAACCAGAAATCCTAGCTACAAATAAAGAGTAGGGTGGAGGCAGTGCTGTTGGAAGAGCATATACAAAGAGAAGTGACAGGGGTGTGAAGGAAGTGAAATTGAACGTTGACCAGGCAGAGAAACTAAAGGTCTAATTCAGAGAGAGGAAGAGGAGAATATGGTAGTATGTGAGGAGAAAAAAATGAAGAGAATGTTACTCAAAGAAACTATATAGTCTGATTATTCCAGAGAGAGAGAGAGAAAAAGGAAGGTAGCATCAAGATTTGGTGTAGATGAACTTCGCCTCCACTGAGGTCCTGCAGGCCGCTCCCCAAGGCCCCGCCTTGTTGGTTGTGGGAAGAAGAATGGCAGTGCCCCAGTCCCTTCTCGAACTAAGTGTTTCAACACTCTTTTGGGTCCAATTTCCCTGTTCCTCAGGTGGGCCAAGTTGTATTTCCCATGCCTCACCTTGTTTCCAGATCGCAGTTCACACACTTTAATGATACTGCATGAAATGTTCTCTCACAGGCCGGTCCACTTCCTAGCTGGGGATTGAGTAGGGGGAGTAGGGGAGCAGTTTCTCCTGGCGCCTCCTGGGATCGGAGAACCTAGCCCAAGGAAAGCACCCCAGCTAGAGAGAAAGGATCTCTCTCCCACACCCTGTGGTTACAGATGGGATGATAGGATCCCTCTCCCTCCCAGGCCGAGGTTTTTCTCTTCTCCAGAGACAGTTCAATGAGCTGTTGCAGCCTCCCTTTCTCTTCCCCTCAGCTCTCCGCGGCTCTCCGCGGAGGGGGCTCCCTCCCCTCCAAGCCTCCAGGTCGCAGTCCGTTTTTATCTTCCCCAGTTGGTACTCACGCACCTATGAGGCTGTCTTCTTAGTGGACTCTGTCTCTTTTCCTCCCAGACTCTTGGGAATCAGAGTATTGTGGCAGTCCTTCTTAGTCTGATAGATGCGGGCAGGCGAAAAGTACAGAGATCCCTACTTCTTCACCATCTTGCCTCCCCCCTATCTCCCTTTTTTGAACTGTCTATTAAAATACTTTGTTGCCATGTGTTTTTCTTACTGGGTTGGTAGGAACTCTTTATATACTGGGAAATTATTCTTTGTGATAGGAGCTACCAGTTTGCTTCAGGAGACCCCCAAAGGTCCAGGCTTCTTTCCCTCAAAAATCATTGTTCAGTGTTAAAGGGTTGGGCCAGTCTTCATGGTAGGACCTGTGACAGTGCCAGATAGAGAGACATACTAAGAGCCCAGAGTGGGAGGTAGTACTTGGTGGCAGCCTTCAGGCCAGAGGGCATGTCCTCTTTCAGCTCACCCCTGGTGCCACAGGTAGGCAGTATGTTCTGCTTTGTTTATGGCAGTTTACTTCATCTCCTTTTATCTTTTTTTAATTAAAATTTTCAGTTTTTTAATTTAAAATCTTATCTTTAATATAGTCACATAGTTCAAATTTTAAAAGGCACAACAGTTTTGAAATAAGCCTTGTTGTTTTGGGGGGGGTGATTGTTTTTTGGTTTATTGTTCTACTTTTACTTGCATTTATTTTATGCAGCATTTACTCCCAGGCCATAAATTTTTGTTCAGTTTCTTTTGGGATATCCTTTTCTTCAGTGCAACCTCCTCTTCTAGTTTAGGAACAATCTCCTTTTCAGTAAGGATCGTCTCAGTGTGGCAGGAAGAGCTCGTATATGGGTCAGTCCAAACACGACCTCTCCAGGTTCTGCACTGCATCTTGGGAGTTTTGTTCACCTGAATGTGCTGCTCAGTGACCAGAGAATCTACATCTAAACTCTTAAGTTCCTCTTAGCATTTTTAAGCATGTGTAGTAAAAATTGATCACTCTGAGCCACTGCTCCTGGGTCCTGTCCCACTCTTTGGTCTGGACATACCAACCAACACCATTGTAGTGACAGAATGGACACACTGCTTCTATAAAGTGACAATCTTCATATACTTGGTGGCTTTTCGGTTATGCATACCCTTGATGCCTGTGCCATTTCACGTGCATTCATAAAGTGAACATGAAGCTTTGAACCTCTTGATTTGATTGATTTTGTAAGGCTTTCTGGGTCAAGTGAATAGCAACCATTCACAGAGATCACCTCAGACCACTTACAGGAAGAGCAAAAATAAGTTTTGAAGTCAGAAACCAAGAGGCCTCTCTACCTTTCATTTTCTTTTTCAAAATTCTTGTGGCTATATAGGTTCCCTTGAGATTCCATATGAATTTTGGGATGAATTATTCTACTTCTGTGAAAAACACCATTAGGATTTTGGTACAGAATGCATTAAATCTATAGATTGTTTTTGGTGTTATTGACATCTTAACAACATTAAATCTTCGAATCCATGAACAGAGGATGTCCTTCCATTTATCTTTAATTTCTTTCAGCACTGTTTTGTAGTTTTCAGTGTACGAGTCTTTTACCTCCTTGGTTGTTTATTTCTAAGTATTTTATTCAAATGGAATTGTTTTCTTAGTTTCCTTTTCAGAAAGTTTGTTGTTGGTGTGCAAGAATGCAACTGATTTTTGTGTGTTGATTTCTTACTGTGCAAATTTGCTAAATTCACTTATTCTAACAGGTTTTTTTTTTTATAGAGCCTTTGGGGTTTTCTACATATAAGATGATGTTGTCTACAAACAAAAAAAGGTTTATTTCTTCCTTTCCAACTTGGATGCCTCTTATTTCATTTTCTTGCCTCATTGCTCTGGTTAGAACTTCTAGTACTCTGGTGAAAGCTGTCATCTATGCCTTGTTCCTGACTTTGTAGCAAAAGCTTTCAGTGTTTTAATATGGACTGTGATGTTTTCTTATTTGGCCTTTATTATATTGAGGTAGTTTACTTCTGTTGCTAGTTACTACTAGTCTTTGGAATGCGTTTGCAATGAGAGAGCATTTAACTTTGTCAAAAAAATGTTTGTATCAATTGAAGATTGTTAATAATTCTTTAATGTTTTGTGAAATTCACCAGTGAAGCCATTTGGTCAGTCATAGGCTCTTTTTGGTTGAGAGATTTGTGATTACAGACTCAATCTCCTTGTTGGTTATAAATCTGTTCAGATTTTCTATTTCTTCATGATTCAGTCTTGGTAGGCTGTGTGTTTCTAGGAATTTGTACATGTTGTCTAGGTTGTCCAATTCGTTGATGTACAATTGTTTCTTTTATTTATAATTTTTACTTTTGTGGCATCAGTTGTGATGCCCCTGTTTCATTTTGGATTGTGATTGGAGTCTTCTCTCTTTCTTTCTTAGTCCATCTAGCTAAAAGTTTATCAATTTTGATGATCTTTTCAAATAATTTTGTTTCATTATTTTCTCTATTTTTCTATTATCCATTTTATTTTCACTCGTGTGATTTTCTTGCTTCTGCTTGATTTGGGTTAGCTTGCTTTTATTTTTCTAGTTTCAAAGGATGGAAGGTTATGTTATTGATTTGAGGTTTTATTTGTAGATTTTTAAAGCTATGCATTTCTGTCTAATGAGTGCTTTTACTGCATCCTGTCATTCTTGGTATATAGTTTCCATTTTCATTTGTCTCAAGATATTCTCTAATTTCCCTTGTGATTTCTTCTTTGAATCATTGGTTAACAATATGCTGTCTCATATTTGCAGAATATCCAATTTTCTGTTAGCTTTTGATTTCTGGTTTCATTCTATTGTGATTGGGAAAGATAGTTCTGTGATTTCGGTATTTTTAAACCACTTGATATTTGTTTGTGACCTAACATGTGGACTTTCCTGGACAACATTCAGTGTGCACCTGAGAAAATGCATCCTGTTGTTGGTTGCATTGTTCTATATATGTAAGATACAATTGGTCTATATTACTTTTTAGGTCTTCTTATTCCTTATTGTTCCTCTACCTGGTTGTTCTATCCATTATTGAAAATGGGATATTCGGGGCACCTGGGTAGCTCAGTCGGGTGGGTAAGCAGCGGGCTTCAGCTCAGGTCATGATCTCACGGTTTGTGGGTTCGAGACCCACGTCGGGCTCTGTGCTGACAGCTAGCTCAGAACCTGGAGCCTCCTTCGGATTCTGTGTCTCCCTCTCTCTCTGACCCTCCCCTGCTTGCACTTCTCTCTCTGTCTCTCAAAAATAAATAAAAGACACTAAAAAAAAAAAAAAGGGATATTTAAGTGTCCTACAATTATTATAGACCTATATGTTTTTCCTTTTAGCTCAATGTTTTCTTCATATATTTAGGAGCATATGTTTATAATTGTTACATCTTCTTTGGTGAATTGACCTTTATCATTATACAATGTCTCTTGTAATAGTTTTTGAAATAAAATCTGTTTTACATGATACTAGTATAGCCATCTCTTCTGTATTTTGGTTACTGTTTTCATGGACTATCTTTTTGTGTCCTTTCATATTCAACCTATACGTGTCCTAGGATCTAAAGTGAGTTCCTAGTAGGTAGCATATGGTTGGATCCTGGATTTTTACCCATTTTTTTTAGTTGGGGGAGTTTAATCCATTTGCCTTTAAAGTAATTACCGACAGATAAAGACAATATTGCCATTTTGTTACGTATTTTTTATATGTTTTATAGCTTTTTGTCCCTCGTTTCCTCCTTTACTATTTTACTTTGCATTTAGTTGATTTTTTTAGTGGTATGTTTCAATTCTCTCTCTTTTTCCTTTTGTGTGTATTCTGTAGATCTTTTCTTTCTGACAACCATGGGGATAACAAAAACATTCTAAAGTTATAATAGTCTATTTTAAACTAATAACAATTTAATTTCACTTGTATACAAAAACATTGCCTACTCCTTTACAGTTCCACTCCCTCCACTTTGTTATTGAAGGCACAAAGTATCTTTTTTTATATTCAATAACCTTTAACATAGATTTATAATTTCTTATGCTTTTGTCTTTTAAATCTTAGAATAAAAAATGGAATTACTAAACGAATTTACATAAATGGGTTTTTATATTTGTCCTTATTTTTACCTTTGCCATAGAACTTTATATTTTATTATCTAACATCCTTTCATTTCCCTTGAAGGACTCCCTTTAGAATTTCTTATAGGGTAATTCTAATCATAACAAATTTGATCAGTTTTTATATATCTGGGAATGTGTTTGTTTCTTTCTTATTTTTGAAGGATAGTTTTGCTGGCTGTGGTATTCTCAGATGTCAGGTTTTCTGTTAAGCACCTTAAATATGTCATCCCACTGCCTTCTGGCCTTCAGTGTTCCTGCTAAGAAATACACTGATTGTCTTATTGAGAATGCCTTTTATATAATGAGCCTTTTCTTCTTTCAAGATTATCTCTTTGTCTTTGACTTCACATAATTTGATTAAAATGTGTCTGTCACAGTATGAGTTCCTTTGGGATTTTCCTACATGGAGTATTTATTGAGCTTAGATTTGCAGATCCATGTCTTTCCTCAAACCTGGGAGCTTTTCAGCCATTATTTCTCCAAATAAGCTGTCTTCCCCTTTTTCTCTCTGTTATTTTTCTGGGACTTACATAATGCATGTATTGGTCTGCTTGATGGTGTCCTATAGGTCTCTTAGGCTGTTTTTACTTTTCTTCATTCTACTTTCTTTTTGCTGTTCAGATTTCAATAATTTCAAATAACCTGAATTCACGTTTATCAATTCTTTCTTCTGTCTGGTCAAGTCTACTGTTGAACCCCTCTAGTGAATTTTTCTATTAAGTTACTGTGTTTTTAAGCTCCAGAATTTGGTTTGGTTCTTTTTTATAATTTCTCTTTGTTGATATTCTCATTCTTTTCACATATCATTTTTCTAATATGTCTGTTCATTTTCTCTTTGAGAATATTTAAGAGTTTTAAAGTCTTTATCACGTAAGTTCCAAGCTGTATTTCCTTAGGGTCAGTTTCTGGAGGTTTATTTTCTTATTTGAATGTGCCATGTTTCTCTGTTTCTTTGTATGCCCTGTGATCTTTTGCTGAATATTGAACATTTGAAAAAAATGGTCACCTTTCCCAGTCTTTGCAAACTGGCTCCCCTATTCAGCCGATCATGAAGGCTCTTGGTCCTCAGGCATTTTCTGAGGATGCCTTTTTTCCAGGCCTTTGCTTGTGCTTTTCTTCCATTTCTCCACTTACATAGCTGCTTTTAAGTGTTTAAGTTTCTCTAGAAATCTCACTCTTGCCTCTTTTCATAACCTTAGATGTTCTGTTGTGTTCTACTAATAGTGTCTTTTCCATTAGGCATCCATAGGTCCGCAGTTCCCCTACAGCTCTGTCACCACTTTGCCCACCACTGCTTTTTTGCAACCTCCATCCTGATATCCAAACTATGCCATTGTTCCCATCAGCACTCTCTGTTCGTTTAAGTTTTCTTTAATGGCTTTCAATACAGTTTTATAACTTTCACCACATAGGCCATGCACATCTTTTGTTAGACTTATTCTTAGATGTTTTATAATTATGGTTATTTTAAACAGTATATTGTCCTATTTATGTTTTCTAAGTATTCATTGCTGTTATATATAAATGCATTTGGTTTTGGTATTTTAGTTACCAAACATCTTTCTACACATTTTTGTTATGTTTATTATTTTATTATTATTATTATTATTATTATTATTATTATTTTACCAGTAGTTTTGTGTTTTCTATGTAGAGTAAGCAGTCAAATCATCTCAAATAATTGTTTTATTTCCTATTTTCCAATTCTTGTGCCTTTTTCCCCATAATATTAAAACCTATTAGAGTAAATCATAAGTTTTTTAAGATTAAATTATCCTCAGTTTCTTGGGTAAACAATAACTTGGGCACAGTATCTTTTTCATTCACTGTTAGAATTAATTGCACATAATTTATTAGAGGATTTGTACACCCAATTTCATGGGTTAAATTGGCCTGGGATCTTTCATTTGTCTGGTTTTAGAATCAAGGTTATTTTGTCTCATAGAATGAATTGGGGTAGTTCCTTTTGTTTATTCTTTGAGTTTATATACGTTTGGAAAAATATGTTCCTTGGAAGTTTCTTAAACATCAGGTTACAAAACTAATATACCTGATATTTTCCCTTGGTTAAATTTAACTTCTATTTTCTATTTATTTTTTAATTGCTTTAGATAAATTATATTTTCCTAGGAATTAGTCCATTTTCTCTAAATGTTCAGTTTTGTTGGCATAAAGTTGATGGTCAGTACTCATTTCTTTTTGTACCATTTATATCTTTAGTTATGTTCCTATTTTATTCCTAGTATTTGGGGGGGGGGCTTTCTCCCTCTTTCTTCATTAATCTTGTGAGAGGTTTATCTTTTTAGTCTTTTTTTAAAAAAAATGATTCATCTATATTCATCTTTTCTATCAAAAGTTTTTAATTTCATTGATTTCAATTCTTTATTACCTCATTTTCTTTTTAAAAATGTTTTTTTGTCTGTGTGCCTGGGTGGCTCAGTCAGTTAAAGATCCGACTTTGGATCAGTCATGGTCTCATGGCTTCGTGAGTTTGAGCACCACATCAGGCTCTAGGTACTGTCAGCGCAGAACCCACTACAGATCATCTCTCCCTCTCTTTCTTGGCCTCTCTCTCTCTCTCTCTCTCTCTTTCTCTAAAATAAAATTAATTAATTAAAAGTTCTTTTCTGATGTTTTTTTCTTTATTTGTTTCCTTATTTGTTTTTGTGTGTGTGTGTATTGTCTTTTGTTGTTGTTGTTTTGGTTTTTCTGATACCTTAGTTGGACTTGGGTAATTGGTTGTCATTTTTTTGTGTACTCTGATAGATGTTTTATGTTTTCAAGTATCCTTGTAAAAGCCCCACTTCTGCTGCATTTTGCCAGTTTTACAGTGTTTTTATGACCATTCACTTGTAAGTCATTTTTAGTTTCAATTAACTAACATTAATTTCACTAATTAACTTAATTGATTAATTAGGTTCATGAGTTCTATTTGATTGTGTCTTCTTGGTTAGAGAACATGATCTATATCAGGGATTGGCAAACTTCTGTCAGGCTTTGCGAATCCATGCAGTCTCTGTACAGTTACTTGACTCTGCTGTTGTAGCATGATACATAAACAAAAGGGTGGGTGTGGCTGCATTTTGATAAAATTATTTACAAAAACATATAGTAGGCTATATTTGACCATGCCAATCTGCAGTCTAAATGATTGATGCCTGCTATTTTGTTGAGGTTTACTTTTAGAGCAATTTTTTATATTTCCATGTGTGCCAAAGAATGTGTGTTTTCATTTTGTATATATCCATTAAGTCTTGTTTACTAAGTGTTTAGTTCAGATTACCTTAACCTGCAGATTTTTGCCTTTCTGACCTATCACTAGTTGGTCGTATATTAAAATCTCCCTAAAGGTGGTTTTGTTCCTCTCTTTGACCTTCTTTTTCCTCAGCGATGTTTTTGTCATGAAGTCCTCTTTGGTAATTATAAAATAGTAGCTCTCTTTTACTCTTTACTAATGTATCTTTCTCCAACTTTTAACCCTTCTGCATCCATGTTTATACGTTTCTTACTAACATCAGATGGCTGGCTTTTATTTTTTCTAATTGGACAAGCTTTTTTTTCCCCCATCACTAAGCTCAAACCATTTACATTTTTTGTTTTCTTGATTTTCTTAAGGCTAACATAAACTTTAGCCAGAGTTGATCACATTTCTTTTCATGTCTCTTTTAGCATTGTCTAGATTTATCTCTTCTTACTTCAAGTATTTCCTCCCAAAACATTTTCACAGTGGATCTTGTGGCAAACCTTTCGAGGACTTATAAGCCTAAGAATGCTTTTTATTATGCCCTTTTATATGAATACTTATTTGGGTAAAAAAGTTTAGGTTATGAGGTTTTTTCCCAGTATATTATAAACACTACTTTATGGTGTATCTTGGTATCTCTCCTTTTGTAGGTAATATGCTCTTGTTTTTTAGAAACTTTCAGAATTTTTCTGTCTTTGATATCTTCAAATTTTATATATTTCATCCTAACATGTCTAGATATCAGCTCTTTTCCTTATCTTACTTTTTTTCCCCTAGTTTTGTGGAAAATGTTGGTATTTTAATAGGGATTGCAAGGGCGCCTGGGTGGCTCAGTAAGTTAAGCATCC
The DNA here is from genome assembly GCA_004023845.1 of Helogale parvula. NCBI lineage: Eukaryota > Metazoa > Chordata > Mammalia > Carnivora > Herpestidae > Helogale > Helogale parvula. Next base: position 10,171 of record PJEM01015642.1, read on the forward strand.
GTCTTCGGCTCAGGTCATGATCTCACGGTTCCTGGGTTTGAGCCCTGCGTCAGGCTCTGTGCTGGCAGCTAGCTCAGAGCCTGGTGCCTGCTTCGGATTCTGTGTCTCCCTCTCTCTGTCTCTGACCCTCCCCTGCTCGCACTCTCTCTGTCTCTCAAAAATAAATAAGAAACATTAAAAAAAATTTTTTTTAATAGGAATTGCATTAAATCTATAGATTGCTTCAAGTGATCTGGGCATTTTCACAATATTAGTCCTTCTGATTTTTGAACGTGAAATATCTTTCCATTTATTTGTGTCGTCTTCAGTTTTTTAATCAGTATATTACAGTTTTTGGAGCATAGGTCTTCCTAGGTATTTTATTTTTCTTGGTGTGGTTGTTTTCTTATTTTTATTCTACTACTTCATTATTAGTGTGAAGAAATGCAAGATTACTGTATATTTTTGGCTGTGATTTTATTTTTTTGTCGTTTTTTAAATATAGTTCATTTATTTCTGAGACAGAGCACTAGTGGGGGAGGGTCAGAGAGAGAGGGAGACACAGAATCAGAAGCAGGCTCCAGGCTCTGAGCTGTCAGCACAAAACCTGACACGGGGCTCAAACCCAAGAACCACGAAATCATGACCTGAGCTGATGTTGGATGCTTAACCAACTGAGCCACCCAAGTGCCCCGATTTTTTACTGTGGTTTTAGTGAGTTCATTTATCAGTATTAGTAGTTTTTTTGGTAGAGTCTTTAGGGTTTTCTATGTATAGCATAATAGTGTCATTTTATCTGCAAATGATGAAAGTTTTACTTCTTACCAACTTAAATGCCTATTTCTTTTTCTTATCTGATTGCTGTGGCTAGGACTTCAGTACTATGTTGAATAAAAGTAGTGAGAATGGATACCCTTGTCTTATTCCTGATCTTAGAGGAAAAGCTCTCAGTTTTTCACCAATGAGTATGATATCAGTTGTGTGGTTTTCATATGTGGCCTTTATTATGTTTCCATATCTTACATGATCAGCACTCATGGAGGCTTTCAACCTAAGGCCATTTGATTTTATTTAATTATGTGAACTCTACCTGTATTATTTCCTTAAATATTTCCTACTCTCTTCCTTCTTTCTCTATTCTGGGACCCATTATATAGATATTGGACCCATCTGCTGCCTCCATCTGCCTTTACTTTTCCTATGCAATTTCTTCTCTTACATTCTCCCCTCTCTTGCCTCCCTCCTCAAGCATGGTCTGTGGTACTCCACCTGACTCTACTCCAACTTGATCTTCAGCAGTGTCTATTCTGCAAATCCCATCTCCTTCAATGACTGTGTTGCTAATACTTAATATCTACACTTGGTTCTTTTCTAGAATTCCCTGTCTTGTTACCATGTTTATTTTAACATCTTGGGCCTTCCTTCTTTTCCAGTGGTCATTGCTGTTGGTTGGTAGTTTTTTCTTTGCAGCACATGTGCTCCTCAGAGTTCTGTGCAGTGGAGACCCCTCCTTGCAATACATGTTGCAGGAGAACCCAGATATGAAAGATTCCTGGACAAGCCCCAAGGGCAGAGGCCCCAAGATTGTAAAACCAAGGCTAGCCACTTCCTCTTAGGTGCCTCTTATCCCCTGGATTTGACTTCAGGCCCCTAGAGAGCATCCTCATGAGGGAACAGTCATTCCAGGATGGCCATCCATCTGCCTCTCTACCCTAATATCCTACTTCCATCCTGGTCTGGAAGGCCAAGCTACCATGGCCACTAATCAGTGCAGTTGAAGGCCAGTGGTGACTGTGCCAGCAGACTTAGGGGACACAGAAGAGCAGAACTTACCCTGCTTTCTTTGCTGTATCCTTGCACCATGTCCTTTCCCTGCTCCCTGACACTCCATCCCACATGCCACAGCTTAGGCTTTTAGCTTGCCTGGGACTTGCCAGCATGTGGATAAGTTGTTCTCATCCATCTGTAGTTTCTCCAGGGGGCCCCTGGGAGTCAGATGGGCAGACACAAGGCTCTCTGCCAAGCCAGGGAAGCCCCCCACTTTCCAGGTCTCCTCACTGACACTTGCACTCAACTGTCACTCCTTGTGTCCACAGGGTCTGCGGAAGAGGGAGCTGTTGAAGGAGCTACTCCCGGTCATCGGGCAGAATCTCCGCTTTCAGCGCCTCTTCACCGAGTGTCAGGAGCAGCTCGATATTCTGAGGGACAAGTAGCCTGCCTAGGCCTCCCCTGGCTACAGCAAGGGCAGGACCACACTCTCGCCACTGACAATGCGCAGGACCACCTCTCACCTCGTCAGGCTACAGAAGGACGAGGAGACACTGTCAGGAGGTGGGCTGTCCCGCGCCAGCACTGGCCCAGTTCCCTGGGCAGACTTCCCCTATTTCCTGGGTCTGTTGCTTCCTCAGAAGGGGGAAGCTCTGCCGGCAACTCATCTCTCCCTTCCGGACCCCTGTGCAGAGCTGGGGCTGGGGCACTGCCCTGCTGCCCTGGGGTCAGTGAGGCACTCCCGGACCTGGCGTCTCCAGCACGGTCCCGAGGTGGACACTAGTCCCTGCCACTGCAGGCACTGTGCTGCTTCAGCTATGACGAATGAGCCATTTGTTAAAAAGAGAGAACCCTGAAACGTTAGTGTATTATGCAGTCAGTAGACTGACCCCGAGACCTATGTAAAAGGAAAGGCTATTCCAACACGGACTATTTTTGTACTAGAATTTGCTAACTTGTAATATGGGAATTTTCCTTTTGGCCAATAATCAGGATTTCCCTATAAGTCACTTGGACATTGGTCACTTGTAGGAAATTTAAACTCTAATTATGACAGCTACATTGAAAAATAATTGTACTGAAATTAACTTGTCTATCTTCATTTGGTTTTAATTTTTAAATGTTTGTAAAAAGAGACTGTTTTTTGGGGAATGGGGCAGAGGGGTGGGCGATTTCTTTTGTAAGTATAAAATAAATGAACACGCATTGGATACCAAATCATCCTGGCTTCCCTTGCCTTTTCCTTCTAACTTCCACTTTCCCCTCACTGTGGATCCTTCTCCTGAAATGGGCAATTATGGAACATCAGAACCAGAAAGGATCTTTGATGCCATCTATTGGCCACATTCTCTTCGTGCAGAAATTCTTTCCTAATGTGGAGGTCACTTCCTTGAAGCATCTGAGGCTGTGCCAGGGCAAACCAGTAAGCCACCTCACATAAGTCTCTTCCCAAGCCATGCCTCAGGATTCTTACTTCTGGCAGTGGTACTTCTTGATCTCTGATCATGCTGGGCACCAAGAGCTACAGCTGACTTGCTAATTTCATGGAAGAAAATCAGTAAGTACAGACTTGAATTTTCTGAAGAATTACCTGAAAGCTGGGATTTTCTTAGAAAGTGGTCCAGAAGCTGACCCACAGAAGAGGAAATAGCTAGAATCACAGGAACCTCAATCATGGTAAGGACTGAGCACCTTTACCTCTGTGTTATACACTTCACTGTTGCCTCCCTGCCAGTTGTGTGGAATCTCAAGTCTGGAGACAGAGAACTGGATTCAGAATTAGAAGGCCTTGGTGACTTTTGCCACTGATACCCCCCTCTGGATGCTTCCCTACTTAGTGTCCATCTTACTGCCTGGATGAGACACCAGCATACATGCATGCCTGACAAAGCCAGAGCACAGGGTGCATATGGGTATGAATACCTCAAAAGCCAGGCTACCAGTGTGAGATTTCCTTTAAGGAATGAGAAGCCAGAGAAGCTATGTGGGTCAGGCAACTCCCCTGACAACTCTGCAACAAAGCATTAGGAACTTTGGAGCCATAGAATGCACATGGCCTTGGGACTGACAGACTTGCTCAAGTCCAAACCAGCAAAACTCTGGGCCTTGCTTTTCAGCTGTCAAATGGAGATGAGGTTAAGAAAACCTGCATGGTTGTGAGGACTAACTGGATCACACAGTTAAAGTCCTGGCACTTAACAGATGCCTCCTTGAAGAAAACTTTGACAATCAGTGTTTTAACACTATTGGAGAGGAGAAGAAGATAAGCAGAAAGATGTCAGGGACTTCTCCTTCCAGCCAAGATGGAGTAACAGGAACCAAATTGATCCTCCTGCCTGAATCAACCAAAAAAGCCAGTCAACACACACAAAACCATGATCTCAAGACACTGAATATCAGAAAACAAGGGACAATAACCCTGGGAGATGGAAGAAACAAACAAGATGAGCCCTATGACTGCCCCAGTTTACTACCCAGAGAGAGAGTTTCCAGTCTGCAGCAAAGGGAGGGAAACCTGCCTGGCAGACTACTGAGGTGAAGAAATAAAGCCTAAAGCTCAGGGAGACCAAGGCAGCTAGAGTTCATGGGACAGAACACCAGAAAAGAGAAAACTCAGTAGAAAGAGAATCCTGGGCTCAGCAGAGGAAGCCCTACCCTATCAGTGCATATTCAACTGAGCACTGGTCAGTGTGTGCACATGAGGAAATACCCAAGACTAGGCAAAGAACCACCTGAATGGATTACAGTGAAAATTGCCTAGGTATCACTCAGGGGTAAGAACAGTACTTGTTCCTACCAGCCAGACTAGAAAAACATAACTCACAGGCTTGGATTAGAGTACTTAGGAAGTATTGACTCAATATTGAAGAATAATTAGAACAGTGCTCCAGATTCATCTAACAAAAATAAAAGCAAGACCCAAAAGGATCAAACTGTCTTCAACTAATTAATTACATTGCAAAGCAATGTTCAAGAGGATTTATAACAATACTAAAGTATGCAACATTCAACAAAGTAGAATTCACAATGTCTGGTATCCATACAAAGACTACCAGGCACACAAAGAAGCAGGGACACAATCCAAAATGAATTATACCTGATGAATGGATCAAGAAGATGTATACATATATACACACACACACACACATATATATACACACAATGGAGTACTATATGACAATGAGGAAGAATGAAATTGGCCATTTGTAGCAAAGTGGATGGACCTTGAGGGTGTCATGCTAAGCAAAATAAGTCAGGCAGAGAAGGACAGATACCATATGTTTGCATTCATAGGTCTAACAAGAGAGACCTGGCAGGGGACCATGGGGAGAGGAAGGGGGAAAGAGAGTGGGGAAGAGTGAGGGACACAGATCAAGGGAGACTACTGAATACTGGAGACGAACCATGGACTGAAGGGGGAGGGGGAGGGTGGGAGGGGGTGATGGTCATGGTGGGGGACACTTGTGGGGAGAAGCACTGGGTGTTATATGGAAACCAATTTGACAATAAACTATTTTTAAAAATGAATTATAGCACTATCCATTATGTTCAGAAAATTAAGTACAATCATAGAAGACCATAACAAGAAAGTCACAAACTTCTGGAGGTGAAAATGATTAGACATTACAGAAGATAAAGCCATAGCAGTAAAAGTGTTATAAAACTGAGCAAAAGTCCATAGGAGGAAAGAAAAAATAGCACCAATAAGTCATGAGACAATGTCAAGTGGCCCAATATACAAGTAATTGAAGTTCTCAAAGTACAGTATAGAAAAGTGGGTGACAGAAAAAAATATTTGGAGAAATAATGGCCAAACATTTGCCCTACCCTTATCCTTTGTGCTCTTCTTGGTGACCCCTGTGCCACTGTCCCTTTTTTTCTCACACTTACCCCTAGTGCCTGATGACCTCCCCACTCCATCCACTGATGCCCCACACCTTCCCACTACCTCTGCCTGCAGACCTTGTTTGTAAGCAGAACATGGGGGGCCTGTATCGTCCAGGCCTGGGTCTCCTTGTCTCAAAATTCTGACCTGATCATCTTGGGCACCTCCAGACACATGGGAGGAGTCAGAGCACTTTACAAACTAGGTTGGTACAGTAAGAGGTTATATGTACACACAACATGTACAATCAGGAGAAAAGCAAAGTCCATCATCTCTTCCCATATGATATCTATTCTCCCTGTCCTTTCACATACATGTCATATACTGTTCTCCAATTTGTTCTTCATCTTTAAATGTTACATCTGTTTTGGTTTTAAGTTTCTGATTTTTGTGAAAATTACTATTCTTTAGTAACTTCGTTAAATTTAACTTAATTACTTTTGTAAGTTTTTAAAGTTTATTTTTGAGAGAGAGGGAGAGTGTGCACATGAGCAGGGGAGGGAAAAAGAGAGAGGGAGAGAGAGAATCCCAAGCAAGCTCTATGCTGTCAGCATGGAGCCCACCGTGGGGCTCAAACTCATAAACTGTGAGATCATGACCTGAGTCAAAATCAAGAGTTGGACACTTAACCAACTGAGCCACCCAGGTGCCCCTTTAATTATTTTAAACTTAGGACACTTCACCAAAGATACATGGATGGGAACTAAAACAAGTACATGAAAAGATATTCAACATCATTAGTCATTCAGAAAATATTAGTGATAGATGACAAAACCACAATGTTATAACAACATATGCCTGTTAGAATGACTTAAATTTTTTAAAAAAATATATGTAATACTTGAGTATTCATGAGAATACAGCAACTGGAACTTTTGTACATTGCTGGCAGGAAGACAAAGTAGTCACTTTGATAAAGTTTGACAGTTCCTTATAAAGTTAAAGATGTATACTTACTATAGGATCCACATACTCCATTCCTAGGTTTTTGTTTTAAAAGATACAGAACATTTCCATCAACTCAGAATGTCTCATGTTGCCCTTTAAAAATTTTCACTAGATAAATAATTCACATAACATGCAGTTCACCTATTTAAAGTATACAATTTCAATGGTTTTTAGTAGAGTCACATGTATGTGCAGTCATCACTGTAGTCACTATTAGAATATTTTCATCACCTCAGAGGGAAACTCCATACCCTTTATAATGCCCCATTCCCATAATTCCTAAGCAGCCATCAATCTACTCTTTGTCTCTATACTTTGTCTATTCTGATTATTTCATATAAATGGAATCACAAAATATGTGGTATTTTGTAACTAGCTTCTTTCACTTAGCATAATGTTTTCAAGATTCAACCATGTTGTGGCCTGTATTAATGCTTCACCCATTGATGGACACTTGAGTTGATTTCACCTTTTGACGATTATGTGTAATGCTGCTATCAACATTTGTTTACAAGTTTCTATATGGACATGTTCTCATTTCTCATGAATATACACATAGGAATAGAATTACTAGGTCATATGGTGACTCTATAATTAAATGAGGAACTTCAAGACTGCCTTCCAAATGGCTACCCCATTTTACATTTATACCAGCAGTATATGAGGGTTCTGATTTCTCCACATTCCCACCAACAATTCTTATTACCTGACCATCCAAGTGAATGTGAAAAGATATCTCACTGTGGTTTACATTTGCATTTCCCTAGTGACTAAATATGTTGAGCATCTTTTAATGTATTTATTGGTCATTTAAATATCATTTGGAGAAATGTCTATTCAGATATTTTGCCAATTTTTAAATAGAGTTATTTGTCTTCATTTTTGAGTTGTAAGAGTTTTTTATACATTCTAATACAAGTTCCTTATCAGATATAAGGTTTACAAATATTTCTTCCTATTCTGGTGGTTGTACATTTACTTTCTTGATAGTGTCTTTGAAGCATAGAAGGTCTCAGTTTTGATGAAATCCAATTTGTTTTTTTTATTTGTTACTTAGGCTTCTGGTCTCATATATAGAAACCCCTGCTAAAATCTGAGGTTATGCAAGTTTACCCCTGTGCTTTCTACCAAGAATTTTATAGTTTGGGCTCTTATATTTAGGACTTTGATCCATTTGATGTAAATTTTTATATATGGTATGAGTTAAGAATCCAACTTCACTATTTTGCATGTGGCATTCCAGTGTCCCAGCACCATTTATTGAAAAAATTATTTCCTCCATTGAATGGTCTTGGCCCTTTTGTTGAATATCAGTTGGCCATCGACATATTAGTTGTTTCTAGACTTTCAGTTCTATTCCGTTGATCTATATTTCTTTATACCACTGTCTTGATTAAAGTTACTTTATAGTAAGTTTTGAAATCAAGAAGTGTGACTCTTCCAACTTAATTGTTCTTTTTCAAGATTGTTTGGGCTATTCTGAAGCCTTTGAGTTTTCATATTCTAGAATCAGCTTGTCAACTTCTACAAAGAAGTCAGCTGCAATTCTAATAGGGATTATAACAAATCTGTGGATCAATTTGAAGAATATTTCCATTTTAATAATATTGAGTTTTCCAATTAATAAACACAAACGTCTTAACATTTATTTAGGTTTAATTTCTTTTTTTTTAATTGCAATACAGTTGACACACAATGTCTCATTAGTTTAAGCATATATACAACATATAGATTCAACAAGTTTATACATTATGCTCACCATAAGTATAACTACCATCTGTCACCATACAATGCTGTTACAATACCTTTGACTATGCTATACCTTTTATTCCTGTGACTTACTCATTCCATACCTGGAAGCTTATATCTCTCCTTCACTATTTTGTCCATCTCCCCATCTGGCAAACATCAAGTTTGTTCTCTGAATTTATGGGTCTGTTCCTGCTTTTTATTTGTTTTGCTTTTTAGATTCCACATTAAATGCAATCATATAGTATAGTCTTTCTCTCTTAGCATAATACTCCAAGGCCATGGGGCGCCTGGGTGGCTCAGTCGGTTAAGCGTCCGGCTTCGGCTCAGGTCATGATCTCACAGTTCGTGGGTTTGAGCCCTGTGTTGGGCTCTGTGCTGACAGCTAGCTCAGAGCCTGGAGCCTGCTTCAGATTCTGTTTCGCCCTCTCTCTCTGATGCTCCCCTGCTCACACTGTCTCTCTCTGTCAAAAATTTAAAAAAAAATTTTTTTTTAAACATTTAAAAATTAAAAAAAATACTCCTAGGTCCATCCCTGTTGCCACAGATCACATGACCTCATCCTTTTTATAGCTAAGTAAGATTCTATTACACACACACACACACACACACGTGCCACATCTTTATCCATTTATTTAACAATGGACACCTAGTTTGTTCACAAATTTAGGCTATTATAAAAAATACTGCAATAAACATAAACATAGGACTGCATGTGTTTTGAATTAGTGTTTTCCTTTTCTTTGGATAAATACCCAGTAGTGAAATTACTGGTTCATATGATAGTTCTATTTTTTAATTTTGGAGGGAAACTGCATACTGTTTTCCGCAGTGGCTGCACCTATTTGCATCCCCACTAGCAGTGCACCAGGGTTCTTTCTCTCCACATCCTCACCAACACTTGTTATTTCTTGCTTTTAAATTCTAGCCATTCTGACAGATGTAAAGTGATACATTATTGTAATTTTGATTTGCGTTTTCCTGATGATTAGTTCTGTTGAACATCTTTTCATGTGTCTGTTGGCTATCAGTATGTCTTATTTGGAAAAATGTCTACTCAGGTCTTCTGCCCATTTTTTAATTGGATTATTTAATTTTGGGTGTTGAGTTATAGAAGTTCTTTATATATTTTATATATTAACCCCTTATCAGATGTATCATTTGTAAATATATTCTCCCATTCAGTAGCTTGCCTTCTCATTTTGTTGATGGTGTCCTTAACTGTGCAAAACTTTTTTATTTTGGTATAGTCCCAATTGTTTGTTTGTTTGTTGTTTGTTTTTGCTTTTGTTTCCTTTGCCTGAGGAGACATATCTAGAAAACTGTTGCTATAGTCAATGTCAGAAATCACTGCTTAAGTTTTCTTCTAGGAGTTTTATGGTTTCAAGTTCTCACATTTGGGTCTTTAAATCATTGTGAGTTTATTTTTGTGTATGTTTTAAGATACAATTTTTAAGTAATCTCTACACCCAACGTGGGACTCAAACTCACAAACCAAAGATCAAGAGTTGCATGCTGCACTGACTGAGCCAGCCAGGAGCCCCCTATCTTTGTGTGTGTTTAAGACATGGTCCAGTTTCATTCTTTTGCATGTAGCTATCTAGTTTTCCCAGCACCACTTATTGAATAGACAGTCTTTTCCCCATTGTATATCCTTTATCATAGACTAACTGACCATAAAAGCATGGGTTTACTTCTGGGCTTTTTATTCTGTTCTATTGATCTATGTGTCTATTTTTGTGCCAGTGCCATACTGTTTAGATTATTACAGCTTTGTAGTATAACTTGAAATCTGGAATTGTGGTAATTCCAGCTTTGTTCTTTCTCAAGACTGCTCTGACTATTCAGGGCCTTTTGCAGTTCCATTCAAATTTTAGTATTATTCTAGTTCTATGGGGGAAGGCCATTGATATTTAGATACAGTTTGTGTTGAATGTGCAGATTGCTTTGGGTAGTATGGACACTTTACAATATTAATTCTTCCAATCCACGAACATAGAATATCTCTTCATTTGTGTCATCTTCAATTTCTTTCATCAGTGTTTTATAGTTTTCAGAGTACAGGTCTTTCACCTCCTTGGTTAAGTTTATTCCTAGGTATTTTATTCTTTTTTAAAAGACATTTTAAAGTTTCTTTAATGGTTATTTATTTTAGAGAGAGAGAGTGCACAAGCAGGAGAGGGGAAGAGAGAGAGGGGAATAGAGGATCCAAAGTGGGTTCTATGCTGACAGCAGAGAGCCTGATGCAGGTCTTAAACTCACTAACCACGAGATCATGACCTGACCTAAAGTCAGACGCTTAACTGACTAAGCCACCCAGGTGCCCCCTAGGTATCTTATTCTTCTGGAATAAAATTGTAAATGGAATTGTTTTCTTAATTTCTCTTTCTACTTCTGTATTGTTAGTGTATAGAAACATAACCAATTTTTGTGTACTAATTTTATATCCTGAAACTTTACTGAACTCATTTATTACTTCTAATAGTTTTTTGGTAGAGTCTTTAGGGCTTTATATGTATGGTATCATGTCATCTGCAAATACAGTGACAGTTTCACTTCTTCTCTGCCAATATGTGTGCCTTTTATTTCTTTTTCTTGTCTGATTGGTGTGGTTGGAAACGTCTAGTACTATATTGAATAAAAGTGTGAAAGTATATACATCCTTGTCTTGTCCCTGATCTTAAAGGAAAGGCTCTCATTTTTTCACTCTTTAGGGTAAAGTTAGCTGTGAGGTTTTCATAAATTGCCTTTAAAATGTTGATGTATTTTCTTCTAAACTCCCTTTGTTGAGAAGGTATCCCCTAATTTCCTTCATTAATGTTTTGTGGCCTCCAGTATATAAGCTTTTAAGTTATTTTATAACATTTATTCCCAATTATGTTATTCTCTTTGATGATATTATAAATGGGACTGTTTTTTGTGTTTCTTTTTCTAGAGAGAGCACGTGAATAGGGTAAGGACAGAGTTGGGGTGCAGGGGCCAGGGACAGAGGATCTGAAGCAGGCTCTCTGCTGACAGCAGAGAGCCCGATGTGGGACTCAAACTCACGAACCATGAGATCATGATCTGAGCTGAAGTCGGACATGCAACCAATTAAGGCACCACTATAAATGAAAGCACTTTTAAAATTTTGCTTCCAGATTGTTCATTGCAAGCATACAGAAATACAATGGATTTTTGCATGTTAATCTTTTATCCTGGAATCTTGCTGAACTCATTGATTAGTTTTAATACTTTTTACTGAACTCCTTAGGATTTTCTAGATACCAGATTATGTCATCTGTGATTAGAAATAGTTTTACTTTTTTTTCTATCTAAATGCCTTTTATTTCTTTTTCTTGCCTAATTGCTCTGGCTAGAACCTCTGGTACAAGGTTGAATAGAAGTGGCAAGAGTGGATACTCTTACTTATTACTGATCTTAGAGTGAATGTCCAAGTCTCTCACTGTTAAGTATTATATACTAATTGTAGATTTTTAAGATGCTTTAAGATACGATTGAGAAAGTTCTCATCTAATTAAGATTGATTGTTTTGTATATTGACCCATGCTTGCATTCCTAAGATAAATCTCACATGGTCATGGTATATAATTTTATTTACATGTCACTATATTTTTGAGGAGTTTTGTGCCCATATTCAAAAGATATATTGGTTAGAAGTTTAACTGTGAGGTGTTTTCTGGTTTTAGAGACAGGGTGTCACAGAATGACTGAATAAGTTGGGAAGTATTCCCTACTTTTTTATGTTTTTGGAGAATTTGTGAAGAATTTATGTTAATTTTTTGAATGTTTCATAGAATTCAGCAGTAAAGCCACCTCGGCCTGTGCTTTTTTTTTTTAATCGTTTTTTTTTATATTACTAATTCAATCTTTTTACTTGTTATAGGTCTATTTGGATTGTGTATTTCTACCTGAGTTGATTACAACAGTTTGTCTTTCTAGAAATTTGTTCATATAATCTCAGTTATCTAATTTATTGGCATACAGTGTTCATAGTATTGCTTTATAATCTTTTTTATTTTTGTAAGATGGTAATGTCCCTCTTTTTTTCTGATTCTAATAATTGAGTTTTCTCTCTTACTTTCTTGATCAGTATAGCTAAACACTCATCAATTTTTTTAACCTTTGCAAAGAAACAGTTTTTTATTACTTTTATTTTCTCTATGGTTTTTCTATTCTCTTTTTCATAAATTAGTGCTCTGATCTTTATTACTTACTTCCTTCTGCTTGATTTAGGTTTAATGTGTTCTTTTCTACTTTATGTAATTAAAGCTATAGAATTTCCTGGGAGTGCCTGGGTGGCTCAGTTGGTTAAGTGTCCAACTTCAGCTCAGGTAGTGATCTCACAGTTTGTGGGTTTGAGCCCCACGTTGGGCTCTATGCTGACAGCTCAGAGCCTGAAGCCTCCTTCAGAGTCTGTGTCTTCCCCTCTCTCTGCCCCTCCCATTCTCATGCTCTGTCTCTCTCTGTCTCTCAATAATAAATAAATATTTTAAAATAATAATAATGAAATAAAGTTATAGAATTTCCCTGTAAGCACTGCCCTAGCAGCATCCTATGAGTTTTAATATGTTGTATCCTTGTTTTCATTTGTCCCAAATTATTTTCTAATTTCTCTTTTGATTTCTTCTTTGACTCATTGGTCATTTAGAGTGTGTGGTTTAACTTGCACATATTCATGAGTTTCCCAATTTTATTTCTGTTGTTTATATGATTTCATTCCACTGTGATAAGAAATGTACTTTGTATTATTCCTATCCTTTAAATTTATTGAAATTTGTGTTATAGTTTATCCCAGAATGTTCCATATACACTTGAGAATAATATATATTCTACTGTTGTTAAGTGGAGTCATGTTGCTCTTTTATAGCCACACCAATTCCCTTTCACCCCATCATCTCTTTAATCTGTTCTCCCTTTTTGCAATTTTGTCATTGCAAGAATGTAAAATAAATGGAATTATATAGTATGTGACCTATTGGAATTGGCTTTCTTCACTCAGGATACTTGGAGACTAATCAATTTGTTTTATATATCAATATTTTCATTTCTGTTGCTAAATACTGGTTTGTGGTTTTGCTACATAGCTTTTATAATCACTCACCTGTTAAAGGACATCAGAGATTATTCCAGTTTTTTACTATTATAGTTAAAATTATTAAATTTTTTATATAAACCTACATCTTTGTTTTTTTATTTTCTTTTTTTAGTGTCTATTTTTAAGAGAGAGAGAGAACACAATCAGGGGAGAGCCAGAGCAAGAGGGAGACACAGAATCAAAGCAGGCTCCAGGCTCTGAACTGGGCTCAAACCCATGAACCATGAGATCATGACATGAGCCAAAGTCGGACACTTAACTGACTGAGCCACCCAGGTGCCCCATCTTTGTTTTTCTTAAAATAATGCCTAGGAGGACAATTGCTACTTTTTAGGATAGACACTTCTGTCATTTTTTTTTCAATAAACTGATCAAGATAATTCAATGAAGAAAGAAAGACTAGCCTTTTCAGCAAATACTGTTGGAAACACTAGATATCCACATTAAAAAAAAAAAAAGAATCTAGACTTTAAAAATGCTGCTGTAAGTCAATGTTTTTTAATTCAGTTTTATTATTTCTTAAATATTTACTTATTTAGAGAGAGAGAGAGAGAGACAGCCAAAACAGGGGATGGGCAGAGAGAAAGGGAGGCAGAGAATCCCAAGCAGGTGCTGCTGTCAACAAAGAACCCAATGTGGGGCTTGAAATCACGAACTGTGAGATGATGACCTGAGCCAAAATTGAGAGTCATATGCTTAACCAACTAAGCCACCCAGGTGCCCCAAAATTCAATGTTAAAGATTAAAAGGACAAGCCTCAGATTCAGAGAAAATATTTGCAAATAAGTTATCTGATAATAAGGACTTGTATGCAATATATACAAACTTTTTATGGAACTCTCAAAATTCAACAATAGGAAAACAAGCAACATAATTAAAGAATGCACAAATGACAGACACCTCACCAGAGAAGATAGACGGATGGCTGTAAGTATGTGAAAAGATGCTTCAATTAGGGAATTAAAAATTCAAAAAACAATGAAATACTAGTACAAGTATATTAGCTTGACTAAAACAAAGGAACTGACAAATAAAACCTGGCAATACCAAATGCCAACAAGGATGTAGAACAACAGGAACTCTCATTTATTACTGGTGACAATGATACAGCCACTTTGGGTTTTGTTGTTTGAATGTATTTTTAAGAGAGAGAGCAATAGTGGGGAAGGGGCAGAGGAGGAGGACCGAGAATCTGAAATGGGCTCTGCACTGACAGCAGAGAACTCAACATGGTCCCTCAACTTTTGTTTGTCTGGGAACATCTTTATCTTTCCATCATTCCTGAAGAACAACTTTGCCAGATATAATATTCTTGTATGACATTTTTTTTCCTTTCAGCACTTTGAGTATATAATCCCACTTTCTCCTGGTCTATAAGGTTTCTGCTGAGAAATCCACTGATAGCTTTATGAGGGTTCCCTTGTAAGGTACAAGCTTCTGTTCTTATCCTGCTTTTGCAATTTTCTCTCTGAATTTGATTGTCAGTTTTATTAGAACGTGTCTTGAAAAAGAGAGAGAGAGAGAGAGAGAGAGAGAGAGAGAGAGAGAGAGAGAGAGAAAGCACCAGTTGGGGGATTGGGAACAGAGGGAGAGACTCTTAAGCAGACTCCATGCTCAACACAGAGGCTGACATGGAGCTCAGTCCCACACCACTGGGATCATGATGTGAGCTGAAGTCAAGAATTGGATGCTCAACTGACTGAGCCACCCAGGAACCCCTTGAAGAAGATCTCAAAGTTGAGTTTGTTTGGGCTTCATTAGCCTAAATCTTTCCCCAGATTTGAGATATTCTCAGCCAGTATTTCTTTAAATAAACTTTCTGCCCTCTTCTCCCTTTCTTTTTCTGGAACAACAATCATGTACAAATTCTTGCTTTTGGTGGTATCCCATATATTATGTAGGCTTTCTTCACTCTATCATTTTTTTAAAATTCTGTTCTGACTAGATAATTTCAAAGTTCCTGTCTTGAACTCACAGATTCTTTCTTCTGCTTGATCCATTCCGATATTGGTGCTCTCTATTTCATTTTTCAGTTCATTTATTATATTCTTTAGCTCTAGAATTTTTGTGCAACTTTTTATTATTTCTATCTTTTTTTTAAGGTTTTATGTTTTAAAGGAATCTCTACACTCAATATGAGGCTCAAACTCACGATCCTTAGGTCAAGAGTCACATGCTCTTCTGACTGAGCCAGGAAGTGGCCCCAATTTCTTTTTTAAACTTCTCATTTTGTTTGTGTGTATTTTCCTGATTTCATTGAATTGTCTTTGTGTTTTCTTGTAGCTCAATGAACTACCTTAAAACAGCTACTTTTACATCTTTATTAGTAAATCTCAGATCTGCATGTCTTTGGAATTGGTTATTAGTAAATTATAGTGATCCCTATGTGGTGTTATGTTTCTTTGATTTTCCATAGTTCTTCAAGTTTTGTGTTTATGTCTTTGCATTTGAAATAGCACTCACTTTCTCCACTCTTACTAACTGCACTCAGGAGAGAAATACCTCTGTCAGCTCTGCTGAGGCCTTTTCAGTCCTTCTAGGGACATGCTTACTGCACACTTTTTGGTCCCTCTGATGACAAAATTGGTATGCTTTTTCTCAGTCCTGCAGTGCACCAGGGTGGGTGCTGACAGTCTCCCTTTTTCTTTCCCAAGGTGGTGGGGAAAACTCATGTTTGTTGTCTCTTCCTAGCTGCAGTTTGGGGCTGGCTTTCTTTGCACACTCACAAGCCATCTGCCAGACCTTGCTCTTACTACCACCACTGAGAACAAACATAGGGAGCCAGCCATAAGATGTGCCATGTGGATGAGGTACATGGAATGCTGGAGGTGCCTCTGGACCAGGTGGGGGCATCTGCAGGTGAGACATTCTTAGCAGCTTGTGGGTGGGTGTTTTGATGGAGTCTGCAATGTGGTTGAGGGATCTTCATTCCTTTAATGTCCTCTTGGAGTCCTATCTGCCACATTCCCAACCTCTTCCTGGGTCTCCAGTCATGCAGCTCATGATTCAGTACTCTGGTGTGAGAGATAAATAGGCCGCTTTTGCAGCATCCTGCACAGCTAGGAAAGCCAGGTGCTCACTCAACCATCTCACTTTCCCTTCAGGAGAAACCACAGGCTGAGAAGATGTCTTGGCCCTGTGCTGTGCCACCTTGGAGAAGGGGTGATGCATGTAAGTTAAACTGTTACTCTTACCTTCTTCAATGCATCCAAACTCATATTTTTTTCTTCAATGGTATGATGGAACTTCTCTACTGGAAACTTGGACTTCCACAAAGACTCTTGCCTATAAGTGAGTGTCTAAGCCAGCATTCTCTAGGGGCTTCTGGACCATGGCCAAGAGGGGCTAGAGTCAGTTCTTGGACCACTGCAGGGTCCACAGCCAGGACTAAGGTCCACATGCCTATTACCTCATACACAGTGAGCAAGACTCCTCCTGGAACCATTGGTATATGGCACTGGATCCCATCAGACTACAGATGAATGCCAAATTGTTATTGTTCAGGAGGGTCACAAATGAGGGGAATATTATTAAACCATGTTTCTGATGTCACTCCCTCATTTCTAATATAAGCATTTATTGCTAAAATTTCCCCCTCAACTTTGTTTTAGCTACGTTCCACAAATTTTGTTACATTTAATTTTTATTTTTGTTCAGTTCATTATGTTTTTTAAAATTTCCCTTGAGACTTTGTCTTTCACCCATAGATTATTTTGAAGTATATTGTTTAGTTCCAAGTATTTTCAGATATCCCGTTATCTTTATACTGTTGATTTCTAGTAACTAAATAAATTTAAAATTTGTTGAGGTTGTTTTATGACCTAGTATATGGTCCATTTGATATATATTCCATAAGTGCTTGAAAAAAAATGTGCATCTTATTGTCAAATGGAGCATTCTACACAACTCTGTGAGATACTGTTTGTTTCTCTTTTCTTCTCTTAGCTGATTTTTAAAATGATTGTTTAAAACAATATGTATATAATGTATCATGGGGCATATAACTTACAAAAATATAAAATAATATAAAAATAATAACACAAAGGAGATGGGTGCAGCAAAACTGTATTGAGCTAAAAAATTACTCCATATGCCAAATACACAGGAACAAATAGAACTAAAAATTATAATAAAAAAGGTAACTATTTTTAAAGCTATAGGTATATATTTGATCTCTTTCATTTTCTTATTTCTTTAAAAGCCATTAAATTATATAAAGTAATAATTACAACAATGCATTTTGAGCTTAACATGTGTAAGGTGTAGTATATATTGACTTGTCATATGATCTACTAATTCTACTCCAAGTCATAAACCCTAAAAATTGAAAAGAGGGTATGCCAGTGTTCATAGCAGCATAATTCACAATAGCTAAAAAGTGGAAATAACCCAAGTATCTTATAGATTTTTTAATGTGGTATAGACATACAATGGAATATGCAACTATTATTATTCTGATACTAAAACCAGACAAAGACATCCCAAGATTTCAACAAAGTGTCAAGACAATTGGATGGAGGAAAGAAGTTTTTTTTTCAACAAATAGTATGGGGACAACTGGATAGTGAATCATAATTTGCTAGCTTCTGGTTGACAGCAAAAATAATAATACATTGTGGGATTTAATAACATATGTACAAGTAAAATGTATGACAATAGCACAGACTATAAGGGGATAAATTTGAAGTATGTTTTAAATTCTTATGCTGTATGTGAAATGCTATTATATTACTTGAAGGTAAACAGTGTCGAGTTAAATATGTGTAGTCTAGAGCAACCACTAAAAATGAAGCAAAACAAAGTTACAGTTATTAAAGCCACAATGGCATTATAAAAATAAATTGTTCATTCCAAACAAGGAAGAACAAAAATAGGTAAACAAGGCAGAAAAAAGTAGTAAAAAATACAGATGGAACAAATGAGAAAAAATAGCACGGTGGTAGACTTAAATCCAAAGTAATCCATAATCAAATACAAATGGTATAAAAATATAAATGGCATAAACAGTCTGAATTAAAAGGCATAGATTTTCACTTTGGATAAAAAGCAACAAACTGCTATAAATATTGCCTATAAGAAAGCCACTTTATACATAAAACAAATAGGTTAAAAGTGAATGGATGGTACACAACATTGTGAATATAATTAAGGCCACTGAATTGTACACTTTAAATGGAGAAAAAATATGTTATATGTAGTTTAACACAATAAAACAAATAGTAAATTTAAAAGTGAAAGATGAAAAAGAGCCTAAATGTCCATCACCTGATAAGTGGATCAAGAAGATGTGGTGTGTATATATATACAATGGAGTACTACATGGCAATGAGAAAGAATGAAATATGGCCATTTGTAGGAAAGTGGATGGACCTCGAGGGTGTCATGCTAAGCGAAATAAGTCAGGCAGAGAAAGACAGATACCATATGTTTGCACTCATAGGTCTAACAGGAGAACAGGAGAAACCTAATGGAGGACCAGGGGGAGGGGAAGAGGGAAAGAGATTTTGGGAGAGAGAGTGACGCAAATCTTGAGAGACTATTGAATACTGAAAATGAACTGAGAGTTGAAGGGGAAG